>CAADRB010000005.1:22506-33577 GCA_900708905.1 Hymenolepis diminuta | reverse complement strand
ATCACGAGAATTTAATATGGTACTTTCTATTTATTGACCATCACAAAACATCCGTATATCATAAGACTATTGAATTAATAAAAAGATTTTAATTTACTATAACTTACTTTATTTCTAATTTTTTAGACCGGGGGGTATATTGACCTTGATCCCACAACTCTTTCCTGAATTCTAATCATCTCAACTTGGACATAATATTTCGGCCATTCTTCATTATTATCGCTCAATTCTAGAATTATATACATTCAACTCTCACTATTTGGGCAGCATTATTCAAGACTAAGCATTTTTTGTCAATTAAAGTTCCGAAAATTAGTTAGTGAACTTTTCAGGTGCTTACTTGGATTTTCACATTAAAGATACCGAAAACTCGAGTTTATTGGAAAGATCACTGTACCGCACATCCCATATCTCGTAAAAGATACCTACCTAAATGTCAACCCTAATCCTGACACTAAGATCTACGTTAATCATTGCAAAGACGTTACTTCGGAAGGAGTGACTATTGATGTTAGAAAATACGACTCCAACGCGTTAACCTCAATCTGAGCTGCGTAATGAAAGATCCACTCCTCTCCCGCCAATTCGAGTCAATGACTCGTCAACAAACCGGTCTTGAGCAATGTAACTAGAGGGCAATGATATTAGACAAATTACACAATTCACATCCAGAAACCATCTTGATTTATAGCGAACAACATGTGAAACAGCAAGCGTCAATCACATAATCGTCCCTTTACACTCTTCAATCTCTTAACTTTAAAACTCCTCAGTTTGATTGTTCCCAGGTTAAAATCGACACGAGATTCTTCCCAAAAAATACATCTACATCGAAGCATCATCCGTCCTTTCTCTTAGCACTGCAAACTAGTAAATCAGCATCCCAAAGGCATTACCTTCAGTATAACGAAAGCTTTTTATAATTGGACGAAAACCATAAGTATTTTTTCAAAAGATATGCAAATAAGAACAATCCGTCTGCACAATGTACAAAGAGGTAAACTTATTTTAATAATATTCGATAACGACCAAGAGGCGAGTTTCTTTTGCAAAAGAATGTAAATACGTCAGAGACTGATTTGACATCATTAATTCATCAAAAGACTTGCAATTCATCAACCCTACGTACTTGAGTCCAGCATGCAATTAAATTGACCTGTTTATTCTAAAGGAAACGTAAACCATTTTGTAAATGTAAAAGCAAATATCAGGAATAAAATTTTTATCACAATTCAACACAGGTCTGTAATTCATCATATTGTGACTTACTCGGTTTATCAAAATTGGACTTATTTCACTTTATACCTGAAAAAAGGGCAAAGATTAATCGTAGTATATAAATTTATCAGGTTTTATTTTATTATCACAACTCAACACAGGTCTGTGCATATCATCACAAAACACTTACCAGGAGTGGCGCAGAAACGCGATTCCTGTTCACAGATTACAAACAAGACGCACTGAAAGAGATACGCGGATTAATAATGGCGACGAAAAGTTCAGTCCTATCACCAATCAACACATTTGTTCACACCTTTATTGAATGATGTTCGTGAAGACGCAAACTAAAGTAAGGGAAGAAGAGCCATTAAAACGTATCTAAAAATCAGAGATCAAATTTTTATCATTAAATCAACACAGGTCTGTGGATCATCATTAAACTTACATCCGGAATTCACAAGACTGTCCAAGCCAAGATTTTTGGGCGCCGCCACTTACGCCGACGAAACCGAAGCTAAAATTCGAACCAAATAACCATTTCTTTCTTTCCTTTGCATACCACCAATCACAAGCCACCTCATGGAGAGAACCAATGAAGGCCAACGCGGAAGAGCCAACCAGCAGGACGCCTCCCGAAAAAACGAAGAGGAGAAAAATCTGGATACCAAAACAGACTGGGATGTCACGTACCGGTGTACAAGCAAGTGCCCTCTACCCACGGCCTCCATTGCTTCTCTCCGTGCAACCCTCTACTCCAACTTCTCCATAGTCAAACCGAATCCTGCCCGACCCCGTCTTACTGTATCCTACTCGTTCATAATAAATTTTCATCCTAACTGATACTAACTCTCCTATCGAAGCCCGACTGATCTCACACACAATGCGCTGAAAATAACCACGCCAACTCACTTAAGCTTATGCAAAGGATGTACGACACTTAAACAAGACCTTCGAATTATTTTAATAAAATTAGAGAATAGGTACACCTATAACAATATTTCAGTTGATATTCATTTTTAATAACATTTTAATTAGATTAACATTAAATATAGATGAACTTACAAATTGTAAAGGTCTGTTAGATAATTATAATTTTATTAGCAAAGCGTAGTTGTTGATATCTTATCACGATTCATATTTCTATGACTTTAAAATATATAAATGATTAAATATTTATAAAATACGACCATGCACACATAAAAAATGGCAAAAAATGCTGCCTATTGCAAATGAAATGGTATTCGTATAAAATCTAAATATGTTTAGAATAATTTGGAAATAATTATAATTTCAATTACCGCAAAAACAGCCGCAAAGCTTCAAGGCTCTTAATTTGAAATCAATTTGAAGAAAATCTAGTATCTATAATTTGGTTTATTCTCTTGCTCATTACTAATTAATATTGCCAGTTTTCGTCCTTCATAGATGAAATATTTCTCTTCAAAAGTCTCCAAAGACAGATTATGGTAATTGTCATGATAGCCCTCTGATAGCGATAACCTTACTGTTACTGTTCTCAATTCAACAAAGACATCCATAAACCTTAGTGTCTGGGGCGTTACGCATTACTAACTCATTAATGTTCAATATTCTGTTCGCTTTCCCCATATTACTATTCATTGTTGATTAAACTAGGGCACCTAGCTCTCTCGTCCATTTCCTTAATATACTATGGTAATCTCGAATACCAAGCATTATGTGATTCACAATGTTTGGTTACGGTTCATTTTTTTATTGAAAATTAGCTTTTATATTTTACAAAATTGTTATCATCAAAAATTTCCAAACACTCTATCACTAGCAATAGTTTTTTTTCAAGTTCTGTAATATTAAAGTAAGAATAGACTAAAGATCAACAAGTGTGATACTCGATTAAGACTTTTGACTTTGAATAACTTATCTTGCTTTCTTTAAAATTGTTCCACTGATATTTCCTAGGGATTTTAGTATTCTTTTATTATGTGCAGTTATCATTACGCTCCAAAGGCAGAGTTCTTCGTTGAAAATTGTCAGATGAATATTGAAAAACCGATGTAAGGTGGCATCTTCGTAAGATTTCTTTGATTTCTAGATTGTCTTGCATCTGCTGTTTTAAACACCGGTATTGGTATCGTATTTCAACCCATGAAGTCTTTCATCAGGCGCGAGACATGTATATATATATATATATATATATATACATGTTTGGCAATCAGATAGCAATCACATTTAATTAACTTAAAAGTGAAATGAACATTTTCCTACCACATTCTACTCCCAATATAAATTTGCAATTTTCCAACACAGATACCTTTTATTTTCAACCTATTTTTGGTTTCCATTTAATCGTTTCATATCATCATCAGTAAATTAAAAACAATCGCTTTCTTTCATTAAATTTATATAATTTTGGTTTTATTTTCTTGTTCTAATGAAATTTCCTTGAAGAGATACTTAGGGAGGCTTTTTCAGTCACTCTCTAGCTCGATCCCGAATGATGAGCTTCAAGGTATCCAATCATTCATCAATGTATTTTCGGACGACAACGCTAATGAACATTTACTAATGTCTAGAGTATTCTTGAACATGTTTGTTATGAACCGGATTGTTGTATACTCTAATAGTGTTGTAATCTGCTCTTCTTTGTATGATACCGTAGCCGACCCTTAGATTCCCTAAGACATTGCACTAGTTACAAATACGACCTGACGACAGCACATTACAAAGCGACCCAAACCGCTATATCAAAATAAGACGCACGTTTGCGTACCTATGGATCGACCTATTTTATCTTAAGCGCCATTTACAACCATAATGCAAATAAATTCGTTCGAATAAAAGGAAATTAAAAGAAGCATGACTCAAATGGTGGAAAATAAAGAATCTTACATATAAGAATTATTTTGGGAAAAATATTATTTTCTTATATGTAACAAATAGTTTGTATGTAAATTTCAATTAATATACCGTTGGGTAGTATATCTTGAAATTTATATTTGTGTAGATGTGAATAGGTCCAAATAGTTTAGGAGATACAGTTGATTCCAGATAAGATATTTTCCGCCTCATTCACGACATGATAGTCAAATATTACATAATAAGGTTTTAATATTATTTTTCCAAAATCTTTCCTACAATGGTTTCCAGCCTGCCTACCAACCTAAAATTTTCAGAAAAATATAAAAATACGTAATGGAACTTTGCCATGCTTGAAATGTCTTTGCTTGTCTTGGCCGTAAGAATGCACCAATGAATCAAGATCGCAAGATCGACCGTTCAGTTAAATCAACTAGTCAACAAGTTCAGTGTTGCTCGAGCTAGAGGATCAGATCTTGAAAATTGAGTTTGGTAACATTTAAATTAGCAACATCTTTCTAAGTGACCTAAGCAGGTGTATTCAGGTGCTATCACATGATCAAAATCCGCAATTTTTATATTAATATTGGGTAATATTACTAAAATTAACAGAATGATGAGTCAGATATTCATACAAGATGTTTGCACTGAAACATTTTTCTATATTCAAAATTCCATTTACCCATATGACTATTTACATTCGTCCCAAAAATTTCACGGACACGTGTACAAAAGCATTGTCAGCAGAAATGACAAAAGAATTTAAGTGACATTGGGACGAATTCGCAGGCGCTATAATGACAACACTCAGTTTAGGCCGCTGGATAGTGGCAGTGAGAGGTGTGATTTGAGCTTGCCGGAAGGGGAAGGTGGCGTGGGAGGGTAGAATGGGAGATAATGACGAGAAGGAGGTGTGGCCATCGTGATATCTACTCATCCCATATGGGGTGCTTAGCGTGCGCTTCATTTAGATAAATTACTGACTTGATTATTTCCCGACTCCTCCTCTCCCCAGTCCCCCACCCCTTCCTCCCCTCCCTTCAGTAATAATTTTTCAGTCATTTGGTGCACTCTTTAAAAAAATCACAGTTTCTTATATTTCTTCAGTGGGGTGAAGAAAATGTTTTTTTTGCAAGTTGAAATTACTAGGGTTAAGTTAGAGGGTAAACACTTTGAGGGAATCATAATTACTTCTGTTACAAAGGCAGAAGCGAATGTAGGATTATTGACCAAACCACAGCAAAAGCTGATCTCCGTCCACAACTAGTTAGTGACTATTGCCCAATATCTAGGCGCTTGGAATTTGAACAGTAAATCCTTGGCCACATCTGTGCGTTTCTATTTGTCTCCCTCAGGTTGTAACTTGCCAACGATGCAGGTTCTGGGATCTTAAGTTACAACTGTCTAGTTTCTCTCTCTAACGTTCGTATTTGCCATTTATCATTGCCAGATAATTAATTTGCCCATTTGTTACCCCGCCTTCCCGCATTTTTGGAAACTGGCATTGAAACAACTGGCACATGCTCACTCTTTAACAAAACAACCCGTAAATTACCGCACACAAAAGGACAAATCCGTGTCTGTTATATGACAAAAATTAATTAGGATAATTAGAGAGAGAGGTTAATCTAAATAACGTTTTGAAGTCGCCACACAGTTGGAGTTTGTAGGTTAAACTAAGTAGGAGGAAAGGTGTATGAGAATATCACAATAGCGGCAATTCTGCTATCTTAAAGTCTATTAGTTCTTACCACCCCGCTATCATCTTGGCTTTTGGAAGAAGTAAAAGAGAATCCAAATTGGTTATTCAAGCATTTGAATCAAAATAAAATCTGGTCAATAAGTTGTGGAAGTCGAAATTGAATTTACTCAGGAATCAGGGGGAAATCTTTCCAAAATTCACTCTTCTCTGCTCCAATAAATGCAATATCGGTAACTCCCCCTTTGTCCACTTTAACTCCCAAGCACATTCAGAAAAATGTTTTTCAAAACTCATTTTGGGCAGATTGGTGGGTCATGGAACCCTTTTGATGAGAAACCCGACTTTGTGGTCGGTCATTCTGCTCATCGGATATTGAACCCACGACCTCCGACTTCACAGACAGTCACATTAACTACTGCGCCACCAGTGAACAATCCACTTGTAGGCTAGGTGTCCGAGACTTCTGTAGGACTATTAATTATTGAATTAAAATGTTTTTGTACTAGCTGTATTTGCCTCCAAAAATTGCCTACAAATTCCAGAACTAGATAATAAAACAGAATTACCAAATATACTGACTTTGGTCAAATTAATGTAAAGCAACCACCACATGCTTTAACAAATAAGTAATATTATAAATAATTAACAACACAATTGTTCATGAAATTTTTCTTGGATTCAAATTTTCCATTTTTACCTCACGCTTCCCGGCGAAAGTTGCTGATTCCTAAATTCGAATGTTGGTTCCACCATGAATCCTTTCTGAGGTCTATTAAACGTCCGGAGTAACGGTCAGGTCGATGATTTCGCTGAGTCTAAGGAGTTTCAGGGTTGCAATACGGAAGAAGTTCATATGCGTCTAGATTGATCTCTGTTGGATCCGGTTTTGGATTGGAAGATACGGGTGGGTACAGAGATTGGCACATTTGAAATGATGCACCTAGATTTAGACACCAGCATCCACATTGTGCAGCACGTCGTTACATCAAGCTTCGTTGATATCTTCAAAGGGACTTTTGAAGAACTATGGTCAGATAATGGGTGGATGCGGTGTCGTCAGGAGCCTAAGAAGAAGATAGTTAAGAATCTCTTCCATTGAACCCTTTCCTTTTTACGCGAGAAGTTGCATCTTTTAGATTGTGGACAAGTTGCGCCTTTTTTCAAACCGTACGAATTAGGCTGAGGGAAAGAGGGGGATGGCAAAAGTCCTCAAATCGGGTAGATGGGAATTGGGCGACATTCCTGGACATAATCACTAGTGGCGAATACCTGAAGAAAGCTATTGATAATGGTACCGGTTGTGGCAAAACTTAATAGGAATAACCCCAGGCTACTTTCAATATGAATCCATCAGGATAAGCTGAGGAATTCCTTGGATAGATTCAGCACATTGTATATATTAATAGATTTTGAACATGTCATTTGATGCCGTAAACACACTGACCAGTGAATTATTAATATGAATCACTTAAAAGACCAAACTTAATATTTTTTTGCGTAAACTGAAGGAAGCATCTCATGAACACCTTAAACATGCTTCGTAGTAGTTAAAATTTGCCCCCATCTTAGTCATCACCACCACGCATTATCATTAAAACCTCAAACAGGTATAAGTCGTTGAAAAAGTAGGATATCTTACCTGAGGCAATGTTAAAAACCCCTCTGTCCTTCCCCCATTTTCCATTAGTTAAGGGGTAGCCAAAAGGGACCCCTTCATATTACTCGCGTGAGTATGACTGTGATAATGGAAATTTGTGGCCACTTCACCAAGTGGTCACGCTAGATTTGTATAAGGAAAGGGAGGAGACGTATACAGAATAAGCATCTTCTTAAGGTCTTTTCTGCTTCCTTGTACCCTTTTACGGCGTGTTAAAAAATTCTGGGGTAGAAGACAGACTGGGATGTGTGTTTTTGAGGTCAATAAAGTGGTTAGAGCACAGGGATTAATTATTAACCTAATAGAAGAGGCTGCACAAAACTCACGAGCAGAAAGGTCGCCTAAATGCGTATCATAAATAGTCCTTTATCTATTGATCTAACTTTATCAAACCTTCCACAAATATATTGATTTTTGCGCATGACTAATGAATACGAAGCAATCCAGCTCACACTTGCCCACGTTCATCCATCGACTTATGACTGTTCTCACATGAACAGGCTCACAATTCTAGTCAGTTTGTCGGTCTTTGGTTCCAGGCTGAAAATGTACTTAAACTTGTATGAAAATTTAACATTTCACGTTATCTGTTTTCGCGATCATTTAATGCATAAACTGACTGGATTCAACCCTTTTAATCCGTGAAATATATCAGTTTACTGAGTTGTTTACTGTCATAACTGTTTACTATTTTTCATCGCATCATTTCTCATTTGTTAGCTTTTTGTTAATTTAAACTCAGAATGAAAGCTGTTTAACGGTATAATGACTGTTTAATATGATAAAACACCATATAATTAGAGGGAATTTTCCAGTGAATGGGTTTTACATAATCCGTAGAGTCTCTTGGGACAGCACTTCATGAAAGTTTCTGAACACTTTTTAGAGTTCATTGAAAATTCTTATTGTTTAAATAGTTAGAAAAGGGTTAAGAAGCTTATCATAACATTACCAAATTATTAATACTAGATCGAACTTTTGACGAATTTTAATTAGCACAAACGGCTCAAAGATCACCATAAAAATGAACTAGGTATAATTTCAATAAGTAACAATTGCTCTTTCTTCTTCTCTGTAAAATCAAATATTTTGAAAAACGCACCTATCTATTAGAGTAATTACAGCAAAAGTAGCTAATAAACACCCTTCCAAGATTAACTCAGAAATTTTAGTATTAATTAACTAATTGCATACTCCAAAAAAGCTAAAATTTCAGAATTAAGGTTGATAATGCCTCAAGCGCCCTCAACCCCAAGTGTGTCCAGATGTTGAAATTAAATTCTATTATGCAACATTAAATAGATCCTTTAGACCATCTGTTAATGCGTAGAAGTGATATATTTTTGTTTCATTTTGGGAAGCATATTAATTTAATTATCAGGTGGCTTTGGTCAGTAAGTTGAAGGAGTAAGGAGTTCTCAAATTTGACAATTCTCTTCATCTAAAACTAACGTGCAAGCATATTATTAGAACAAGAAAAGTCCTCTAAGACTATTCACTTTCTAAAACGAATGGGGTGAATTTTTGTTATTTCGTCCAGTAAGTCAAGTGGCCGTATCGTAGATACGATTTTGGCAGGAGGTGTATAACTTTCAATATAAAATTTACTGGGAAAAGGGAAATTTGGAGATTTGTGCTCCGAAATCAACAATATCTGCATAACCGCTTTTTCATAAGGCCTTAGTGGGTTGAACATTCTGGTGTATTCCGTGCAGTAAAGCTCAGTTAGTAAGGCGCCCGAATAACATTTGCAGATACTGCAGCTCAAGAGTGAAGGTTTGTAATTTTTGCATTTATGTAATCCCGCATTCCGCAAACCAGTTCATATTCGTACGAAAGTAAAAAGTGTTCACAGCATTCAACTAGGGAAGAGGTAATGTATCTTGGTACCGCTCTTACAAGAAATCTCACACTCTATAACCTCTCTTGCTGACGGAATTAACCAAGGCGGTTGGTTACCCGCACCACTGGATGTTTACCGATGGGGATTAATCTCATGACCTCTACCTTCGCAGACGTATACCATCAGCGCAGCAATATACTTAAATTAGCTTAGTTCAAAAGATTGGGTTTACAGAGTCAAAATATAAATTATTTGAAAATTACTTAAAAAGAAAATATGAAATGTTTGCCTTCAATATTCTTTATTAAATCGGATCCTAGACCAAATTTTAGGGACCACGTTTAAAAAGGCGGGATAGAAGAGAGAGGAAGGACCTGACCTGAGGTCACGACCTGTTACACCTGGCGGCATGTGGAACACGAAAATTGAAGGGTGGGGGAGGGGGGAATTAAAGATAAATCTCCTCATACACTCCCTTAAATGGATATGTTGATTTTTAGTTGAGGGGAAATGTCCTCGGGGCACCTCCACCTCTAAAACTAATTCCGACCCCCCCCCCTCCCGCTCCCATATTCTACACCCCTCCTTCTCCCCATGGTTTGGTGACCATTTACTTAATGTTTCAGCTTTTATGGACCGAAAAAAGGATGTGATTGACATATTTTGTATAGAAAAGGGGGGATGAAAATCCGTTTTTTTAAAACAAGATTGTTAACTTACTACCTATAGTCTCCGCTAGACAGGATCGCATTCATTAATATTGTAAGGAATTGAAATTCAGAAATTAAACATTTTGTAAAGAATTGAGCCACCCAGTATTTGTTGATAAACCGAAGAATCCTTTGTTCTCGAAATTGTGAAATCGTCAGTGATGGTAAATAATGAGTGTTCGCCACTTGTTATAATTACGTGTGATTGCCTAAATAGTAGGCTTTACGCCAAAATTCTGCAAGACAACAACCCTGCCATTTAGTACCTTTTAACAAATATGCAAATTTTAAGATTAATTAACAATGAGTTGTTGATTTAATTGTTCTTGAATAACAACTATTCACTCTTATCCAACAGAAAACTTTGATGGAAAGTTAAAGCACTGGCGTTAAATCCATAATGGGAACTACTTAAATATAAACCATTTTCGGCATATTTTCAGTTAAGAATTAACTGACTGCCATTACAAATTGTCTGGCTGGTTAAACGTAAATGGCAGTAAGAAAGAGACAGACACAAATGTATAAAAAAAAGCTGTTTATATCAGTTAATCACTGCAGGTGTGAAAATGCCACCAAATAATCTTCAAGATTGTGCAAATTGTGATGTATACCTCCATTTGCTGTAATAATAATTAATATTGGTGATAAGCGCGAGATAAAGGAAATGTACACCTTCATTTAACAGGGCTGACTACCTGTCATTCGATCTCTTTGAGAACTAATTTTAAATCGAAATTCTCTTCTCGTTTATCCTGAAGGCATAAATGAGGAACCAGTTGTAACCTCGAACTTCTGTGAAATTTTTATCTTGTTCGAAAGAAATTTGCAGATTTTACTTTCAAATGTCATTCTAAAATGCTAATCATCGCCATTTTTAATACGATAATTAATCAGACGTCAAATGCAGTAAATACTGGTGATAGCTCTTCAAAGTAAGATTTAAAGTACTAGCATAACTATATATTTAATTTAAGAATTTTATTAAAATATTTGAACGAGTAAAAGCGCGTTTTCACAAGAGGTTTATTGATTTTTTCTTTCAAGGAAAAGAAATCACTTGATCGCAAGTCCTGACCCGAAACTGTCACCTGCCAGGTGTG
>CAADRB010000004.1:5142463-5164437 GCA_900708905.1 Hymenolepis diminuta | reverse complement strand
TTGGTTATTCTAACTATATGGATGTCTGGATTAATATTACTCCTGTTTTCTGACAAAACCCAATCAGCAGTCCGTCGGTTTCCTGTCCTGCTGTAATTAAGTGGCTTTAGCTTAATTCATTGATGATTGATGATTGATGACCTCGAGACTGCAGCTGTTTTGCGATGACCAAATGCCCATGTAGCAACTCTGTTTTCTTCCCAATAATAATTATCTTCTTCTCTCAGCAGCCAGATTTTCTGATTACTGTTTTCGTGAGGGTCTACTTGAGAATGCAATTCCTCATTAACCTATATTCGATTTATTTATGACAAACTTGGAGTGTGGTTTGTATTATGACCAACGACTAGAACAATTTACAACATTCCGGAGTGGGAAAGCAGGTGAAATCGGGTTACCGTAGAGTTTACTAGGGGATGTAGGGAAGGGGATCAAAGTGATGATGAGGACAAAGTCAGACTATCTCACTTTGAATTTTAGATTCGGTCGGGACATTATTCATCTGTGCTAGAAGAAATAAAAGGTATTTTCACTCTCTTCCAGCATTTCTTCTATAAATAAAAATGTAATTTCCTTTCTCATTCCTCCCTGATAAAAGACACTTAATAATTATGTCTATTTGTTTAAGCAGATACCGTTTGAGTTTTGCTTTCGTTAGTACATGGGTGTCTACCACACCGTGCCTTGTGTTCTGGTTTGGGTTATTGGCTTCTGTGTTAAGCTGCCATATTACTGAGTTTTCTAGATTGGTTTTATCTGCCGCGTTACTACTGAGCTCCTAGTCTGTTACGTTACAATAATCTAGTGAGGAATTCAATGCTTCTGTTCTAAAATTCAAATTAAATAAATCATCCCTCTAGATTACTCAGCATGTTCGGTGCTTCTTTACCGGTCGATTAGGACAATGAGTTCATTCTCTTCCAAATGCCGATAAAGATCTTACATGATCTTAACGCTGTTCTGTATTGCACCGAAGGTGGAATATCAATAATATGTTTTTATCATGGCAGGTCACGACAGAGTAACGTCAGAGAGTACAATTTGAATAGTGAAATATAAGTGTGAATGTCTTATCAGGTTCACGCATTCATAAATATGTGCCACTACTGATTTACATTATGGTGTTTCTATACAAACTGTTAGTTACCAAATCAGTTTTGCGTTTTACGATTATTTTTTTCCTTTAATACTTTCTTCTTAATCACATCCTGAGGAAATCTGGTTCCAGTCTTTTCTATTTTAATAAATGTAGCTTTCAATAGCTTAAAATAGTAGAAAGATGATTTACATATCTTTTTTCAAAATGAGATCATTTTTATTGTAATTCCCGAAAAGCTATTTCTTTTCTTAAGTATGTATAAAAAAATACTGAAATCGAATATTCTCAGCTTATGTTCTCCAATTTAATGGAAACACTATTAATTGTAAAGATAAATTTAACTGAGCATATTCTAATTTATAATAAACCACTGAATTTAAAATCAAGGTCGTAGTGGATACGAATGACCTCACTTGCATCTGTCGAGCTTTTACACATTTTAATGCCATTCACCAATTAATGATAGTTTGAATTTAGCGATGTTAATGTGTTTAGAACTTAATGTCGACAAAGCCATAATTTTATCAATTTCTTGATTTTTTTGCATGGCAGTCTTGCAATTTTTAAGTGCTCCATCAATCTTGTAGCTCGGTCAACCATGGGAGTTCACGGTTTATGGACAATCCTGAGTCCCATTCAGGAGCATATTCCTCTTCGTAGTCTTGGCGGTAAAAAGCTTGCAGTCGATCTCAGTGGATGGGTTTGCGGTGATATGTGCGTTAATCAACGTGCTCAAACGGGTTGTAAGCTCTACCTTCGGTAATATTTATAAAAACGCAAACATTCCTAGCTTTTATATATCCTTATGAGTCATCTTCTGCATTACTTTTTTTAGGAACCTTGTATTTCGACTAATAGCTCTTCTTCGTGAGTCAATTCTCCCTATTGCTGTTACTGATGGAACAGCTCCCGCCATCAAAACTCAAGCTATGCAAGATCGGCGTCAATTATCAAGGTTTAGCATTTTCTATTGATTGTCTGTGCTACGAGTGATATTTAATATTTCATTGTTTTTTTAGGCCGAATAGTTCTTATGATCCAACAAAACCAATTTCTCTTAAACGTTCCCAATTTTCGCGCATATCTGCACAGGTATTCTTGAGCTTATCATGTATTATCTATGTAACATATGCATTAGTTATTATAAGAATGTTAAGCCATCATGGCCTTTGATGTAATGTTATCTTGAATTAAAAAACGAGATTTTCTTCTATAATGTCATATTAAGTTGATCAATCTTGTGAAGATTTAATTACATTTCTGGATTTCCACTTCGGTTTTTAGCCCAAAAACGGTTTTATTCTAAATTTCTTTTCTTTATGGAATCTTCGTTTGCAAACATTTTGCATTTAATTAAGTTAAACTTTTCAATGAAAGCTGTGGACATTCAGTATATTATGTGCTATTGTTTGATTTAATCCTAGTACTTTTTTATTTATTTTGTACAAATTAAAGGTAATTTTGAGGTTAGAGGTCTAGAAGTGGTTGTTGTTTAATAATTTCTTAATCTGAGTATAGCCGCTAATCTTGTCATCAATTTCTGATTAAAGTCTCACCTGTTATTCCCGTTTAGTTTTCTTAGGCGAAATCAATTCAATAATAACATTACTAATATCCTGAAGGCTCTCTAATCAAAACCTCGTATTCTGTTGCCCTTATCTTGATCAACTATTACCAACACAATAAGCATATACCAATTCACCGATGAATTTCAAAGTCGCGATCTAATTTTTACTAGACGTATAGATTTCAAATACATCACCATTACTATTTTCCCTTTTATTTTGTGATAAAATACATGCATTAAAATTTACAATATTCTATGCATTTTTCCTACCATACACTGAAATATATGTAGGCCATTTCTCTTTTATTTCACTAGCAGCTATTATGTATACTTTCTACTTCATTATAGTGTGTTCAACTCCTGCGAGCTCTTGGTGTTCCTTGTATCGCATGTCCCGGAGAGGCTGAAGCTATGTGTGCTTTTCTTGACATGGAAAATGTAAGTGAATTTTTTAAACTTTTTTGAACGTTAAGAATGACAGCATGTATCTCACAATGTAGCTGGTTGACGGGTGCGTAACAAATGACGGTGATGTTTTTCTCTACGGTGCCAAAGTAGTCTATCGTAACTTTTCTCTCAACTCTCGGGTAAGTCATTTGTTTAAACTGTTCGCGTTCTCTTAAATTATATCAGCTACTTATAGGATTAATTGTCCGTTTTTTAAGTTACTATTTTGCTTAGATTTTAATTTTGGTGAAGGAGTTAGAGATTTGGTCCACTGGATTTGGGATTTCAATTCGTTCGATATTCAACTCAGCTGAAGAAACGTACGCAGGCATTTTACAAGTTCAGGTATTTGTAGACTTCAGCATTGAATAACATCATCTTGTAGATAGAGTAATGGCAATAGCATTTGGCTGTGCGATGGCTTAACCGCTCTTGTCTGTTGTAAGACTCAACATGCAGAAATGTGCCACCTGAAGTCGTTGTTAATCATAATGTTTGTGGGATAGGAATATCTTTACTTGTGTGAACACATTACTTTCCTTTCTGTAAACACTAGCATAGACATTTGATAGCGTTACATTCTACTGTTTTTGCGTGAATTGCTTGAGTTGAGGTATTACGTTTTGAAACACGATGATAAAACTGCTTTTAGAAAACAGCAGCTAAGTGAGTTCAGATCCTACTCGAAGTGATGAGATTAGTGATAGTCCTTTATGCTGATATCCGACTCATGATGCAAGATTTTTGGTACCTGGTAAGAGACAAACAACAAGAATCTTTAAAGATAGTTATACGGTGGTAAGCATGGAAGGCAGTAACAAGCAAGTTATACCTAACTTCCAAATCTAATTAGGAAAGTATGCTTAACACTCATAGAGCTGCCCCGATTAGAAACTCGAATTCTGTCATCCTCTTTATTAGCTAGACGTAACCAGTGTAGTTGGAAATTCCGCTTGCTAGGTGTGCACCGATAGACATCGAACTCGTGATCTCTAGATTAATAGACGAGGACGTTAAGTATCAACTCCGTTATTGGCAGTTGAAACCGGGTTAGGGGATACTCAAGTTGTATATTTTGTGGTTATCCTATTTTACAAAATTTCCCTTGCTGCTGATTTTAATTCACCTGTGTTTTATTGGAGGATTTTTTTGAGTCGGAAAGTTTTAGCCTACTTTGAGTGATGAGTATTCTCAAGGATCCATGTCCTTTTTTATATGAAGCTCTTAGCCATTCAAAATAGCATCAAATGTAAGGAATATCTCTGCAAATTTCTTTCCTAATAAATTTTTTGCAAATGAGGTAAAATGTTTAAGTTTATTGTTTATATTGTTGAATTCTTGTTAGAGAAGTGCAGCAATTTTTCCATTTAGAATTTTAGGAAGTTTATTCTCTATAGATTGCCGCTTTTACTGAACGGCTCTTAACGGAAACAGATATTAAGTGTGATATCTTTTTGCACCCCATTTATCCACTTTTTCTGCTTAAAAGCTCTTTATCTTAAGTGATTCTCGGAAATGTTCCTTCAGATTTCATTTTCTAACATTTTTAACGCATTATTTGATCCGATAATGTGCTATTAATTTGACATCTTTTGGGTATTTTAATTTTTCTAGGTGTTCTATAACAAGTCCAAATTTTCATGATAAAATATTGAATTTTAGAGTTCGTACATATTCTGTCTGGTCATTTTTAGTCTATTGGATTATTGCAACGCTAGATCTGATAGATTTCATCCACACTTTACCTCAAAAGTGTGGTCTTCTGGTGGTAATCTAAACGCCGTTGGAGACATACCGAGGGTCACGAGATCAACGCTCATTGGTACTCTTCCTGTGACTGATCACCCGGGCAGAATGTTAGTTTCTTTTGAGTGCGACCTCGAGACACCCAACCACTTACTTTTACAGTGGACTTGGGAAGTTTAAGGCCTTTTGGAGGTTGAAAATTTCTACAGCAATGCAAGGGCTCTGAATTATATTCTAAGTGGAAAAATACCTTAATTAAGTTCTTGTAAGATTAGTATTAGCTTGACGGAAATCATTCTAATCACTAAAGGTAATGATTATTAATTTACATTAAGGATCATAAAATTGTGGAATTGCTAACTCTCTTTAATCGTAATCTGAGATGAGGTCATGTGAAAAGAGGTGTAATTAACTTAATTGAAATTTAACTGAAGCATAAATAGTATAATACTTATTGTGATCCATTTATAACTATGTAAAATAGATCCAGGAAACCCTAAAGAGAACGTCTTTACTGAATTACATGGCATAACTGTGTGGGGACGATTATACTCTATGGAGAGCTAGAAGAGGCCAAGAGGTTACTACGTCTAGGTGTCTGGACATCATAGATACCATTAGATATAGTCTTTTTAAAATAACTTAAAATAAATGTAACTTAAATTATTTCTTTTACCTATGTTAACTTCCTTCAGGATGCCTCAGTAGAAGCCTACTTCAGTGAACACGTTGGCACTCGCGTTGGTCTCTGTCGACAATCCCTCGTTTTACTAAGCCTCGTACTGGGGTGTGATTACTGGCCCCAAGGAGTACCCGGTGTAGGCCCTGTCTCAGCTGGTCGTGTTCTCGCTCAAGTGGACATCAACGAAGCTCTGAATCGTCTTTCCAAAGGCAGCGATGACTGTACTTCCGGTAGGGATGCTGATGAAATATGGAGCAGCCCCATTTGGCTTAAGATCACCAAAGGACTAACTGAATGCCCGGTGACTCGTGTACGTGCTATTGGATTAATCTTTTAACTACTTTGTTCATCATCGAATATCAATGTGCTAATTCCTCTCATTTCAAGATTGTGGAAGAGTTTTTAATGCCCTGGAAAGAGCGTGGATGGCAGATGCCCGCGTCCGAAATTCTTGAATGGACTCGGCCTAATGTACGTCAGGCCGTGGAATTTTGTATCAACTTTCTCGATTGGCAACCATCTTATGCTCTGGCTCAATTCATTCCCTTGTTAGCTCTTTGGATTATTCGATCGTCTAATACTGAGTCGTTTATGGGGATAATGGAACCGCTTAGGTAAGTGAGGTATTCTTAAAGCGTTGGAACTTTGAGATAGAAGTCGTTGACGGTCATAAAGTGGGAGGGATTCTCAATTAAATTGGCACCGTTATAGCTTTTCTCTAGCTAGAAAACATAGCTATAATGTAGCCTAAATGGGGATGCAAAATATTAAAAACGGAATGTCTGAAATGATGTTTTCAATTCCGTTCATTTCGATTAGAGTAATCTTAGGTCTTATCCCCAGTTAACTGTTATCTGTATCTCTTTATCAGTTTTTCCTTATTTCCTATCTCCATTTGTAATTTTGTTTACCAGCTGTAAATAATCAAAATAAAACAAGTAGACAGATATCCTTTCATCGTTTGAATGAACATCTTTTTGAATGTAGTATGCTTTGCAAAAAACTGCCAACATTTGCCAACTTGCTGCAAATTTTGTGAACAGTAGCTGTCATGCGCGGTCGTATTGCTGTTGCAATCGACATTTTCGAAATCCTAAAGCTTTCCTGTGAATTAATTTGACTCTGACCTCATAATGCAACACTGAAGAATTTGCTTTCTCACTTATAAGTGGGGAAAGCCGGTAATCGATGCCCCAGTACACGAGGTACAGATGCTCTCCGGGTGCACCATAAATTAGATTCGATTACTTAATTCTTCTCCCCGTCCCCTCCCGCCCCATGAGCTTGGCTATTCACCATCGAGTTGATTAATATAGGGCTTGCCTTATTATTATCGTAATCCCCACACACGTTGGTGCTGATATATTGGAGGTAGGCCAAACTAGCAACCTCATCAGTAAGTATGGACCACTTGTCTTCATACGGACCAACTAGTAAAACATAGGTGTATGTGGGCCAATGAGAAGCTAAAATCATAGAATTATTCTTCTGCGATCTCGTACTACTTTCAATCATTGTGACAATATGGTTGTTTCCTCTCCTGTTTCCTTTAAAGTTTCTTAGTCCACTTTTATATTACACTCTTACATGCCCTTGTGCCCTGTCTTTAAGATTTTCTATAATCTTTTGTATAGACCGTACTTCCTGCAATATCTTGTGAGAGTTGGCTCTAGAGACGAGAATAATGATTGATGACGGAGGTGAGCGAGATATGTAAATAAGATTGAAATGGGAATGAATGGTATGAATGTTTGTAAACACATGGACTAACCACCACGATGATACCTCCAGTCTGATTATTAATGGTAGTCTGTGTCCTAAATACCGTATACGCCAGTTAAGTTCCCGAATTGAGAAGAGAGGCTAGTTATCTGATTTATTCTTTATTTTATCCTATTAGAGTTGAACTGAAGAACACGTTAGTCGACACTCCGTACTATCCCGTTATTATATTTACAAATGACAATTTTTTTAAATAATGGTTTAAGCGCACAAGATGTTTTCGTCGGACGTCCTACTCTTGATTATCATTTATTCATGAGCAATTTAATTCAATAATTGTTTGTTTATAGTCGCATTTTTAGTGATATAAATAGCCGTTCTTTGTAAAACAGATTTAATCGGCTTATGTGTAGATTTGTTGATTACAACAACGATTATCTCCCTTTCCCATCTTATCTCATTTTTAAAAGGCAGTTATCTGTCGGAGAATTAATCCCCACTCTATACCCACTCATTGTTTGATCCACTCTCGCGTGTAAGTACTTTTATCTCTTTAAATCATGTGTGTATAATACTTTTAATGTTGGGGAAGCATGTGTTTAAGTCCATGGGCAGCATTTTTATCAGTATGTCATTAAATTCTATTTTGGATAAATCTTACAATTTGCTTAAGATCACATGAGATCATCCTACCTTCTCGGTCTTTTGAACGATAGGACGAATGCCCAAATTAATCAAATTGTTGCCGTGGGCAAGGATTTGCTTAGTAATCCGGTAGGGTGAATAATAAAATTTGAATTTTGAAACGTGTGCCATAATGTAAATATTGCACAATCAGGATCCAGAAATCGAATTATATCCTGACTTTATTCTCAATATTTTTTTCAATCCCTCCCTTTTATCCTGTACTGGACTTTACTCTTCCAGAAACACTATTTTCGTGAACTGGATTCATATCCTCCTCGGCTGTGTAATTTTTGGACAATTTTTTTACAAACGACATCTCTTACGTTCTATTATTTAGTAAAAACTGAAATGGAATAATCCGAATATTATTATGATTGTCTTATTTCTGGACCGTCCTTGTAAAGGAGTGCTACTGATATGTATTTAAACTAGGGCACGCCTTTACAGTTTGTTGTAAAGTCAATTCGTCTCGTTCTTCACCGTAATATTCATTTTTTCTTTAAAATCCACGCTTATAAAAAGAGGAGTTAGGTTTCCTCCCTTCCTATATCTCACTTCGAAAAGGGAATTTCCTATCCTATTAATAGGAGATCTTATTCACCTAACCTGAGTCTAGTAATCTTCCTTGGCATCCTTTATATTATTTTAGAATAGAAAACTCTCCAAGCCCATTGTGGAAAGTGGCGACGAATTTGACTTGCCTAGAGGGGGGAGGGGGTATCTTGAGGGTGTCTTTATGAGTAACTACCATTCATATTGTTGACCAGAATTAACCAATTGGATTGGTCAGCCACATCTTTGGGTGTGTACTGATGAGCACTAATAACTTGAAATGTGTATATTAACCAATCCGCTGTTTAAACCATTGTTGCCCATGGAATAGGATAAAAAAGTGTTATCATAAGACCAGTAAAATAAGCCAAATGAGGGGAGTAAATGAGAGAGGAGGAGAGGTTGGGGAGAAGAGAATGAAAGTTAGGACATCAGGATTTAACTCAAATTCACGAGTTTTCACATTATCCATTTAATATTCCAAAATTCAAACTTCAGAATCTGGCCTCCAGATTCCTGAATGACATTCGCCGTGTTTAGAGCTCATTGGTCAGCTAAGTAAGTTGGGAGTTTTGGTCTTGCTAAATTCGGTAATTCGAATTCTTCTGATAGTCGAAGTACAGCTGATCGGTTCTTGGTACAGAATTACAGTCCCTTTTTAACAAACCTCAATCTTAAAGTATTCAGCATCCTTAAAACACTGCATTGAATAAAATAAAGTATGCATTTACAATATCATCTCACAATGAATTATTACCATTTTATCGAATTCGTGATTCTAATCTTATGGACTTGTTTCCAGCCTTTTTAAATATTACTGGAAATAAAGTTCGAGTTTCAAGTGTTAGAAACAAAAAAATGATTGCGCTAATAGCAGCCTGTAGTCTTAGAAATGAAGCTATTTGCACGTGAATAACTTGTTGGGGTTAAGATAACAACGTCTGACAACTAACATCAGTTTTGGAGCAGAAGACCAAGAACTGTTTTGATCAAAATGTATTAATCAAGTCATGATGAGGAATCAAGTGGGTAAGAGTGAAAAGGGACAAAGACGATGAGAGGACGGCGTGGCATATATGACGAGCGTGTGTTGCTCGTGTGCCTCAGTGGAAATACAAAGACATTTATATGAGTCACTTGGGCAAGGATGCGCGTGAGGTATGGGTGCAGATGTACCTTCAAATGGAACGGAACAGCTATAGTAAAGGGGAATCGGTAAACTTGTCTAGATATGACAGATAGGGGTTTGAGTCATAAGGACGTAAGGATATCATTGCTGCTTCGTAGGCGAGAAATCGAAGTATTTGCATAGAGGATGCGAATAAAGATTAATTTGGGGAATACATAGAGAGTCATCCTTCAAACTAATCTAAGTTAAGGTTCCAAAGTGTTCTAGTGTTGTGACATTCTGGGCCTAGTTAATTTCTGTTACTGAAATACGTACGTTTGTTACATTTTTATTAAAACATGGACTGGACAATACAGTTTCCATTATTAATACCTTGTAACTGGGCCGTACTTTTTTGTGTAAAGACGATGATGCTGAAATGGTTATATGGGATACAGTCTAAAATAAGATCAACTCTTCAATTTTTTATTATGAATGTTCTTTTTCATCAATTTTAGGATTATAAAGAAGAAGTCAGTTAACTACGTCCCATGTTTCGAAGTGGAATGGAGCCGACTGGGTAAGTTTTTTATGCCCCTTAGTAAATTAACAAGGTTGTCTCTTCTAAGATGATTTTAACAGAACAGAGCTTCTTAAAACTCACTCCGATTATAATTATCAAATCTATTTCTATTCCTGTGACAAAAATGTCAAATTTCATCTTTCAAGTTTTATTTTTGCTGAAGGGTTATTTGCTCCTTGAAGTAATGGCCTCTTTGTCTATTTCAATTGCTCAGATAAAACTTGTTACCCTGGAAAACTATTTAGTGTAACTACTCGTATTTCATGTCATTATTTCTTTTTTGAAATGCACCCATGCATGCAAATATCATCTCATCGTATATGTATTTTAAAATCGCCTGTTAATTGTCTTTTTTCCTCCTTATAATTGTTAAGTTGAAATGTCAAAATTCATGTCAGAGACAAAATAACGTAATTTTGATTTCTTTTAATTGAGAAATTCTAGTTTTTCAATATCTAAGTAGTAAAAATTTTACATTTTTCGCTGGTAGTATTTCATCAAACACTCTTCAGGCTCGTTTTAATGTGCAATAATGTGTGTGTGGATGAGTGTAATAATAAAAAGTGCTTTCTAAATTTTACACAAGTTTTCATTTTAGCTTTGTTTTCAAATTACAGCATATTTCTGAAATTTTAAAAATGTGTTTGTTATTAAATGAATAACCTATTGATAACAGATGTTTATTTCCTTAAAGGGAAATTATTTCTCATAAACGGCAAAATATAAACGAATATAGTTATGAAATAAGTCATTTTATCACAGTTGGGATAAAAAGAGTACTAATAAGGCCTTTTCTTATTTTCTGAATACGTGAGGGTGATTCCCGTATAACACCAAACTGTATGTAAGTAATCGTATAAATTAGCGCTAGATTTTTTCTAGAATATCGTGTTAGAATGATATTGAAAATCGACACTCATACAAGGGTGTACCAAAAATAATGCTAATACTGTAGAGACATCCATTAATGTCACACGATACCTTTGACTTTCTTTCATTGATACATGCAATATATTTGCAACGTCTTGTTCCATATCTTGTCGAGGTATTTAAAATTCATCCAGTCGTCTCTAGGGTAATCATTAATGGAACTTCCCAATCACATTGTAGAAGATGCTAACAACGCTTGGCTTTGGTAGAGAAGAGAGACATTCTAAGGCCACTTTGACGAAAAACCCCTACTCTGCCATCCCTCTTTTTTGTCGCAATTAATCTATGCGATTAGCCATCCACACCAAGGGATGTGCGTTGATGAATATAGATCTTCTAACCTCTGACTTTATAGGTGTTATAACGTAACAGACTAGACGTCCTGGTAGTAATCTATAGAGCCGACAATCTAGAAAACTCGGTAATTAAGCAACTTAACCCAGAAGCCAACAACCCACGGCGGAGCACAAGACACGTTATAGTCTACACACGTGTATTCACGAAACTTTACCTCAATCAGTATCGGCTGAAACAAATAAGCATAATTATGAAGTGGGGAAATAAGGAAGGAAGAAATATTGGGAGCGGGGAAAATTGTCATTTCTTCTAACAATAGGTGTGTACAATTATCAATTTATCATCGACGTATGTTGTTGAATTCCTGATTCTGATAAGCTTGCAATAGTGTCGCTTATGTTAGTGTGATATATTTAGCCAAAATGTTTGATTGTAGAAGTACAAATCTACCAGCCAATTCTAGCCTATTTATATTTAGTAGGAGAAGCATTTACCACCATTCTTTGCCCCTAATCATTTGCCGATAAATTGTTTGAGGACTGCAATTTCATTGACAGATGGAAGTTATTGTGCTATCTTTGTAATTGCCTTAGTGAAGAATAAATTTGACCCATGTACTAGGTGTTTGGAAAGTTATTTTCCCACTTGAAATTATTCTGTTTTTATAAAACAGCAATAGGGGAAGAACACATATAACGCTAGGTTTTACTTAAAACATTCATTTGTAATTTCTTAGTACTTCATTATAACCTGTATGGTTTTGAGTTTTGCATAGAGGTTCTTGACTTCATTAATGATCCACCATCTTCTTTGCACTCAAAAAGCTGACTTCTGAACCTTATAGTTGGTCGATATGTTAGCATATTCGTGAAAATTTGTAATGACTTTGTCCCTTATCTATGTTATGGGGATTTACTATCGAGTTTTACAGGTTTTCTGCGCATGGATCATCTTCCGGCCTTTAAGCGATTTATTGGTTTTTCCCTTTTAGCCTACACTTGCATATCGAACTTCATTTTCCCTCATATGGTAATGGTATTAATTACTCCTCTAATCTTCGTCTAAGTGGTGTAAAACATTTTGTTTTGGACTTGTTCCTAAACCCCAGAACTGTATTTTTGTGCTGAATTTGACTGAAAAAATCTCGGTTGTTTTTAACTGAATGTTGTTGCCTGGTCTATGGGAAGCAGATGGTGCTTTTACCTCTTCTGGGTGGAAATAAACTGTAATAAATTTTAGATTTTATTTTATTTTAGTGTAAATGATCGCTGTAGCATAAAAACTAAGGTTACTGAATTCTTTTTTCCCTGCTTGACGAGGCATAAGTTTCTTTCAGGGCTTCCAATTCTACATTCATCAAGTTTCTATCTAATATATTCCTAAACGCTTATTTTAAACGAAACAAAATAACTCTGGAGTCTCCCTGATTGAAATTGTTCAGTATTATATTAATTGAGGAAGATGAAATTTCACTAATTTTGTTCGCAAATTCAAGCATTTTTTTCAATTTTGTCTTTTAGACCTTTTGTTTTAAGTCAAGTTATAGTGTGTAACGTATTGAGTTCTTCATACAGATGATCCAGAAGACCTCTCAGAGAACCGGTCTTTGCTAGATTACATCTTGAGATATGAAGCCAATTGCAAGTGACAAGGGACAATCGAGATGTACTTGACGACAGAGGGGTTGGGGAAAATCAACCATACTCAAATCGCCGTGTCTCAAAGGGAGTTTATCATATACCCAGTCATTTAGAACCGGTGTGTTAAAAAGAGGGTTTGTTTAACCAAAAGTTTAGAAATTTGCGCGTAGTTTTTTTTCAGAAGAGAATGTCTACATATGTGTATCTTTTCCTCAAACCAGTTATAATTCGAGCATAAACAAGCGAGCATGTGAAATTGAACAAGCTTGTAAAATAGGGTGGTAATATTAATTAAATCTGCTCTTGGTGGTAAGAAGATACAAATGAGTCGACGTGGCATAACCAATCAAGGAATTAAATCATCCAATCATTATGCTCTTCACTGTAATGGATATAATCTCACTCATGAATCTGAGAGTCAAACGATGAAGGTAGAATATTATGACATCACAATGTGAGCTCTTTATCTTATGAGGCAATGGACAGCGCAATGCTTCCGAATTAGAAAAAAGGTAAGGCTCATGATGTCCTGACTTTATTAACTGCTTATTGTTGACTCCCTTCCTTCATTTCGTACTTTGTTAGATTGGTTTGTGCAGATGCTTTTCGCGGGTGATAAATCTGATTACTCTTGAAATTCGAGCTGTTTTAGTCGCGTTTATCGTTACATATTTCTAATGAATATTATTCTCTCCTCTCTGGGTTTATTGAAATGCTTATTACCCATGGCGAAGCAAAACGACTTTTACAAGTTCCAGTCACGGCAATGCATCTGAACAAGGGAAGCAGCATAAAAGTCCACTAAGGAATGAAGTGAGAAAGGGAGGTCGTTAAGAGATAAATATTGTATTTTGGATATTAAGAGTTTTCATTTATCTATATTCTGGATAAAATTCTGTTTCATGATTTGGTTCCTGGGCTTCCGACTAGATTCTTTTTTACGATTTTCAGAGTTTATTTGATTGAATGGTTAGTCAGGTTATCTCAATACACATTTCCTATTCCAATAGCCAAGAGCAACTAGGTAATAGTAACCGAGTTTTTGAATAAATTCAGAAGATTGAATTAATTTGAAAACAGATTTCTATTTATATTTGTGAAATCTCGCTTATTACCATTCCCACCGACAGCACTTTTCATTTATTATATTTAATGTATTCTTGTGAGTAATTCTATATCCTGAAATGTTACTCCATTCGGTTGCTACCACCGATAGTCTAGTGATTATCGAGTAAAATTCTAAGTACTTCAATCTGCCTTCCGGATTTATTACTTCAAAATTTAACAACAATCCTAATTGTTCTACCGTCCGATACTGTTATGACTTTATTTCAGCTGCAACCAAGTTTATCTGTCCTCCAAAGCGTTGATTGATTTTAATTTGAAATTTTATCAACGATGGTTGTTTTAAAATTGTCAACCTCATTATAATCACTTTGTGGCCTCTCGATAAACAATATCATTAATCAATGTGTCCAACTACTGTATGCCCTTTCATTTAATCAAAGGTCGGCGAGACAAGTGTGTATTGAAATAGATCACATGGCTAAACATTCAGAAATAATGTTGAAACTTCTATTGATTAAAAAGTAACAAAATATGCATGTCCGTTTTTAATTTCC
This sequence comes from Hymenolepis diminuta, assembly GCA_900708905.1. NCBI lineage: Eukaryota > Metazoa > Platyhelminthes > Cestoda > Cyclophyllidea > Hymenolepididae > Hymenolepis > Hymenolepis diminuta. Next base: position 5,149,755 of record CAADRB010000004.1, on the reverse strand, counting down.
AGGTCAATGTTAACACGATTAGAGCTTTTATTGCTAACTGGATAGTCCACGTAATCGTAAAATCCTGGGTTGGTCAAAGCTTTCTTCCATAGCCTCATAATTGTCAACCTCAACTTACCCAACGTTGAATGTCGAGAGAATACCTGAATACGTCTATTCAAGTTAAGGGAGATTTTTTTCATATAGTTTTAATAGACAGCTCATAAACGAAGAGGGTTTTGTAGCATGTACTGTCTTAAGTTTAATACAAAATAGGAAAATCTTATCAATTCAAGAAACTGTCGTAAATATAATGACTGACTCTTAAAGATCCTGAGGTTGAATTCTGTTGCATAGCGTCTTTATGTTCGGTTATAATAATATTTAAATTAGAATGCCTTGTCTGGTAAATTATCGTAATTTTAGTTGATCAGTGTATACATTCGCGAGAAATGTGCTCTAACCGCCATTAAAGTTAGGTTAGATGGTAGATCGGAGCATTAATCTTACTATCACATTTCACTCTCTCCCCCTTTCCAGTTGATGACATTTGGTCAAGAGGCCTGTTGGCTCCTGGTTCTACATCCAAGGAAAGCCTCATTACAAGTCTCAGTGGTTTCTTCACCGAATCTGGCTATAGATTTCCAGTACCCGCAGTGGAATTTCGCTCTGCATTTCCCCAACTCGCAGATACGTTTGAACTTGCAGAATCACTTCCTGGCCTCACAGCTAAAGTGAGCGCTCTTTCTATTGATGGGCAGAAGAATGGAAGGAAACAAGTTAAGAAACTGAGAGCAAAGAAAGGCGCTGTGAAGAAGGAGAGTGGTCCACTTAATAATTATTTTCAACCAAGTAAGAAGAATGAACCCCCTGCAATCGCGGATAAGGATCTACCTTCTTGGAATTCTCCTATATGCTCTCCCATTAGGCAAATCAGGTAAATGAAATTTCCTCTTTTTGGAATTTTTCGAAACTTCACCTCACCGTTTCTGGATGCTTGAATGTAAAATATGACCTTGATTAAATTGCCAAATGCTATCCTCAATTATTAACTTACCGTATAATCATATTTGAACTGCTATATAATTAGAGATATCAAATTGATGGAACGAAATGTAGACAGCATTATAGTCATGCAGTCCTATTAATATTCTGCTGACTCATTGATAGAAGGTGGAGATAGCTTTCAAGGTCAATGCTTAAGTGACTGGCTGACATCACCAGTCGAACAGAATCAAGGTGTTCACTGGGGTTATTTTCCAGCTCAGCTCCCAACCTCACTTAAACAATGCCAATTTGTTCCTAACCCATTCAGGTATAGATGAGTTAATGGGTTCACAAATCTAATTTATGTCTTGAGAAATTGTCCTTCGAAGCTTTCAAGTAAGGAGAGAATATTCTTTTAAAATTTCAATACATGAAAATCTCCTATTGACAGGATTAGTGTTCAAATGGGAATGCTCTGCTTATTGGATTGCCACCATTGCTGTTTGATTATAGCGGTGGTACAAACTATCATTTAAAATTCTCTTATCGGGTACAAGCTGATAAAGGAGAAATCGCCAACGCAATCGTTCTTCTAATATTCTATGCTGCCGAACGTGCCATTTCCTATAATTATTTCAAATGCAGGACTGCTCAACGATTTGAAGAGAAAACGCTCACATGAATTTGACCTTAAGAACTGTACATAACAAGAAAAATCTGGAAAAGAATTTCAAAATGCACTTCTCCTTAATGTACAAAAATGTGGCGGTTATCCATCTTTGTTCACGTCGTATTCTTGATATAATACTTAAATAAATGGGCTTATTATAAATTTGATTGTCAGTTCGACAATAAATAAAAGGATCTTTAGAATAAGGTTGAATCGAATTACCGAGACTAGCCATTCTAACTAATCACCCAGTTGGCAAGACTGAATATTGTAGATGAATGTGTTCAGTAGTTCAGTTGAACTTTAAATTTTGAACGTGAATTATCTATTTAAGCAAGTATTGTGCAATTCGATTCAAACAAAATCAAACGAAGTATGACTCTGATGCCTTGACTTTACTATTAACGTCTTTTCGATCCTCCCCGTCAGTTATTTTGATTATTATTAAATGATTTCAGTTGCTTTCCTACTTGAAAATATTTTATTACCTGTCATTACAGTGGGTTATAATGATAATACTGACATAAATGAAAATTCAGATTGATCACCTTGATATAGCTATTTTTCTTTGAGTTGTTTTTTTTTCGAACTTGTTTATTGATTATTTATTTATTCACTTTTAGTTGTTACCGTAATTGACTTTTATCTTCCTTTCTTACCTCTTTTGTAATTTTATCAGGAATCTGTTTTTTTGGTCATCTCCTCTTTTACATATGGACAACATAAACAGCGATCACACTCACCATGTCATGGAGCAATCTCGAATGATTATTAATTCTTTTTATCATTTGTGATATGACATTAGGCTGAGTTTCGATCATCTCTACGTCGTGGTTATTACGTTTTTTGACTGTGATATTTCGTAGGTGTTTACTCTCTATTTCAACTTTCTTCCCAAATCTTTGTTAAAAATCGTAGATAATTGACCTGACCTGTCTCGTTCTGTTAAAGACTCTTTCCTTTACCGTGTTTACTCTCTTTAAAGGAGCTTTAACACAGTTCAGATAATTTACCTTGTTTCTCGTTTAGGTTGAATAAAAAAACGAGGCGTGTTCTCCTTTATGCCTCTGGCCCAGCTTGTTCAAATTGGAAAAAAATATGTTTTTAAAAACTCACAAAGAAATTCAAAAAGTTATTTCTACCTGTTTATTCTAAAACGTTCTCTAACTTCGTTTCTCCATAGACAGTTCAATGTTAATTTTGCCGCAAGCAACTTAAATAAGTTCAGTCTTTGTCTTTAGTTTAGATCGAACCGGAAAAGCAATATTCTCATCCACACCTCGGCTCTAAATCCCCCATTTGTATTTAGTCTCTAACAATTATTTTATGTGGCTCTAAATTCTGGTTTGATTGCAGTCTTTCATAATCATCTTGTTTTCATTAAGTTTCGATGTATACATCCCGGCTTCAACATTCATAGTTCAATATTTATGTAGAGGTAAAAAAAAACGTTTATTTCTTTCGAATATTTTCACCCATCCATGCACCTTTAGCAATAAGGGATATTTAGTCCATTTGATCAAGGGAATTTAAAATAACGGTTTGATAGACGGACAATGACTCTCAATACTATACCAAATGGGGAAAAAGTTAGTGACATTGAAGTTGGATATTTGGAGGCTTTTCCAACAACAGACAATACCTTCAGGATACTTGAACAATTCATTCCGATTGATTTTTCTTCAAGATGATAGAACTACGCTTGAATTGGTCTTCATAAACGAGGAATTGAAATCACTTTCAGGTTCAATATCAAATATTTCACAAACCAGATCTATTTTGTTCGATATCACTAGAAAATTTGCATATCAAATTGCTTAAGGTATAAAAAGGCGTGACTGAACTACACATTTTTATTACTAAGGAGCATTTGATACTTTTTGATCAGTTCTCATTGTCATTTCAATCACTGCATATACACCAGTGAGTTCCTCACTTTTATGAGAAGATTATGAAAACTTTATCTTCTGCGCTCCTCCGTTTCACAAGACAGAAAAAAAAAGATTACAGTTACGTTTTGTTGAAATTCAATTTGATCGGAATTTGAAGTACTGATTCGTGTCAAACTTCATCTATGTTATTTGACACTGGTCTTTGCGTTATTTAGTTATTTTTCGCTACAGTCAGTCAACAATTTTATTGAGTGAAATTATTCCTACTCAAAATAATAATAATTCAATTTTTACGCCATTGAATATAAGACTTAAGGACTCTACTAATTGGCTTATATGCTCCTGGCCAGTCAAAGTGCAATCTAACCATACACGATTTCATCTCTAACGTCCTAAATTGGCACACATCCTGCAAAAATTTTTCAAAAATTGTTCCATTACCTTCTGATTTTATTTTTACCGATAAATCAAATATATATTTCCTATCTTCTAGACCCGCAGTGGATGAAATCTTTACCCCCTCGCCAGTTAAATCGAGTGAAAAGGTACCAACTTCGGTCAACTTCATCTCGGTTCGATTGAGTACCCAGTTTGAACGTCGGCTGACTTTGGAGTCTTCCCTGTTGGTTGCAGATACTCCCCCGCAATCTCCAAGCAGCGTCGAATTTGGAACTTTTCGAACGCCTGCACGTCTTCGTGATAGGTTATCGTGATATCCACATCTGAAAGTTGAATACTTGTAAACTTGTATATATTTAGGAAATCGTTCTCTTATTTTTTTACCGGTAACTACTGAGATTGATGTATTCTTGTATTTTTCGGAATAAAGTTTTCTTATATTAACTTGTTTTTTTTTTATTGCAGGATTGTTTGTTCATTAGTATTCACCGCTTGTTGTTTGCATTCTTACAACGATTCATATTGGATTAAACGATTTAAGTAGTTATTTTATATTACCTTTCGGGCAGAGTATTATAAGTCTAGTAGCGATTTGGTTTTATTCTTTCTTGGACTTGACTCCCAAATATCTGTCTTATAGTCACCTCTCTTCCCGATTTCTTTTTAATTAATTGATTTATCGTATGTTGTTTTTTACCCTATTAACAAATTAATCCACTATTTTTATCTGAATTCCGCCAATTGCTTTAATATATGTTTTTTCATAACATATTTTTAAATCATTTTTTTGTACGAATTCTATTCTTACCTCCGTTCCTATTGTGTCTCCTTGTCAACAATTAAGCGCAATTAGTACTTCCAGTGTTCGCTGTCAAAGTACACGTCTATCAATCCAGTATCTTTGGCAGTCTCTTTCAGGACGCAGTTGTAAATAGAGCCTCTCCCCTCGTCAACTTATTCATGCACACTTCTTCATGCCTAAATTTCGGAATATTCGGTAGAATTCACTCTGATAATAATAAGCGCGGTATTTAGAACGCGTGCTTGTTCGCACATATTCTATTGGCTGTTGATATCAAACCAATCAGCGTGCGATTAACATACCACTGATAATGACATTTCACACCGCGTGTTTATGTGCTGTGCGTTTTATCTAGCTGTGGTATAAAATAAGCACGCTTATTTTTCTACACTTCAGTTCTAAAGTGTCACCATGGCGAGCACCGGCGAGGGCAGCGTTTGGTATCAAAGAACGATCACAATTTCACCCCGATCCCGCGGATGTCATTATATTACAGATGATATTATCAAGGGCATGCCGGAAATCACGCAAATCAAAATTGGCATCCTCAATTTGTTCAGTGAGTTGATAATTTGTTAACTGACTTTTACTCATCTTTTGTCGGTCTTCACTATAAGCCTTTGAGTAAAATACCAGTTTGGAAAAGTTCTACGTATCATTCTCACTTGTCTAATGTCTTTGCGTTATTTTTATGTTATTTAAATTAATAAAAGATATTAGATTGAATTTCCTTTGCTAGAATTACTTATTTTTGTGTGTTGGTTTTAGGTTTGTTTAGCTAATGTGTGCATTTAAAAAGAGAACTGGGGACTAGGTATATGACTTCTGCTACTAGCTTTTCTATAGGCTGTCTTCTATCCTCTACTAATCCTCACCACAACAGCAGGATAGGGAGAGAAGACAGTTACAACCAGCACGATTTAATAGTAGCAGTGATCGTAAAAAGAAAGGAGACCTAGAGATATTGTGTGGTCTATAGGATTGATGGATACCGTGGATGTAGCGGAAGGCAGATGCTGTGACGTAGCAGATTTTGTGTGGATTTACAGAGAAGATAACACGGTTGAGTCAGACGACTGCAAATGGTTAGAATTAGTTCAAGTTGACCCAATAAGTTGATTGCGTCAAATGTTCTGTATTGGTGTAGATCGTGTTACTTGACTGCAAGCCTTGAGAACACAGATGAGTCTTAGATGCCGAACCAAATAGTAAAGTTGGACTGACTCACGGGAGGAAATATAGGTGAACATTTTCACGAAATTGGATCACTACATGCTTTTGATTTTATCATAGTATCAAACAGAATAAGTACTGGTTGACATAAAAAGCGCTAAGTTCAGCACCAAGGGTTTCTCATTTCTGTCGGTCTTATAACTTGATTCAGGTTTTGTTTCTGCGCTTTATCTTTAAATGCTGTTCAATTTTTTGACAAAAGTATTAAGTTTTTAATCGTTTTGGAAAAGTTTGTAAAAGAAAAAAGGGGAGGAAGGTCATTTATGACGCAGCTGTTTAAAAATATTTCTTAATCTATTATTATTACGCACGGAAAAGTAAAATCTACTATTTTTCATCGTGAATAGTATCTGAAGATTGGGAGTAGTAAACATAGTCAAGTAAGAAGTGAAGTAAGGGTATGGAGTGGAAGTTGAGAATGAATTCCTTGTTAAAGACATCTTACTTCAATTTTTCTTATTCAGTTTCTTCTCTACGAATAGTTCACATTCGAACGTTCCAAAGCCCAAGCTTAAAGATTTCACTCTTAGACTACTGAGTGAAACTCATTTCATCGCGGTTCACTGTATTTTTTTGACTGGTTGTCCATGTCATTTCATTACTACTTATTCTAATAGTGAAGGTACTTGTTGAAATAATTTTAACAAAGTAGAGCTTAATGTTATGTTAAAGATGATTTTTAATCCAATAAAGTTTAGGTAATATCATTTCTGTTGTTGTGATTTGGCGACCATATTTGCACGCTTTGTTTCTGCGTAATACTAATAACAATGATAAATTCGTTTTGTTTAGCCTATCAGTCTCTCCCTGTTGACAAGTTATGAAGTTTAATAACGCTAGCTGCACTGTCTCAAATGATGAGATTAGAATAGAATGATATGTGTAGCTTTAAGTACAATATTTATGCTTAGGGGAGAAGAAATGAAATTTGAAGATTTCGATCTCGGAACTTGGAACTATATAACACATGGGCTGAAAAGTCCCGGGCCTAACACATGGATGGCGCTAGTTTTATTGCAGTCACCTTTTTTCAGTTAATACTAACCTTCAAAAGACAGCTGTTAAAATTTCATGATATTCTATTCATTASTTTGTGAGTTATTGTGCTAAGAGTGACGCCACTTTTGTTATTTTCAAAACAATGCATCAAAAACAATTTCGTGTTTTAATTTTACACTGCTTCTTGATGGGAAAAAATACCGTTCAAGCGAAGCAATGGCTCCGCTCCATCAGAAACAACAATAAAAGGTTGGTTTGCTGACTTCAAACGTGGTCGTAGAGACACCGACACCGAGACACATAGAACGCAGTGGACGTCCAAATGAGGCGG
>CAADRB010000004.1:5093945-5140695 GCA_900708905.1 Hymenolepis diminuta | reverse complement strand
GACTGGACAGATGTGAGCCTTTTTTGGGAGTTCATAAATTGTTTGTATATTTATTGCAAATTTGATTAACTCTGCAGAGACCAAATAGCTATTAAGAGCGATAAGATCCCACGTCTGCGCTTAATTGGTCCTCTCTCAAATGTATACTTTATCCACTATCAAACGAGTTGAAAATTTATTTCGTTACTTAGAGTCCTAGCATCCAGGTTCGAAGTGTCAAACTACCACTTTTCTATGTTATCACGGTCTTCGCCATACAACAAGACAAAAAGGATACAAAATGTTGTCAAACAATATATAATATAACCCTAAAAAGGAGGGTGCAGTGGATTTTTAAACTGCGTGAATGAAGTAGGCAAACACTCAGAGTAGGGTATAGGAAAGCAGCTGGCATGGTACCAGCCCCTTTGGTAATAAAGAGGTATAGGGATTTGCCTTATCCCAAGTGCTATAACGTAACGAACTAGGAGTTCGGGTAGTAATCTCTCAGAGCCAACAATCTAGAAAACTCGGTAATATAACAACTTAACACAGAAGCTAATAACCCACGGCAGATAAGAAGGCACTTTATAGTCAACACGAGTGTATTAACGAAACTCAATCTCAGTCGGTATCGGCTTAAACGAATAAGAATAATTATCAAATGTCTTTTATCGGTGGGGAAATAAGGAAAGAAAATTACATTATTATTCATAGAAGAAATATTGGGAGCGGGGGAAAAATAATTATCATTTCTTCTAACACCAGGTCTCACTGATATATCTATTGGATGACAGAATGCTAATTTCTACCTAAAAATTTGTTAATCGTCTCATTAAATGTAACTTGGTCCTGGGGAGATTTTCAGCAAAATTCCTGCTAGATTTCATAAACTAATCTATTCCAGTATGATAAATAAAAAATAATTTATAAAGAAATAGCAACCCTATAAAATCCCACCGTTTGAAACTGATTTAGTTCTCTACTAAATCTCCTTGTTTGAAGCTGTGTAATCGCCAAAATGTTTACCTAACGAACTGGACCTTTTAGTATAAAATAGTCTGACAAATCAATTCTTGAAGTTTGCCTTCATTAGACCCGTCTTCTTACTGTGGTATTTACCACCCACAACATTTGCAAGTTATATTTGAGCATGTATCTAACGCCTTTTCATTTGATTTTGTTTTTACTCTTCTCTTATTTAGTGCAACATACTTCCTGTAGTATCACTCTGAACGAGGTAAGATTTCCTTATCTATCTTCCTTCTTTCATGGAGCACTTGCCTCAGCTTCTCTTTCTTTTTCTAGAGTTGGGATGGTGACGTCAAGTAATTTTCGATTCGCTTTACTCCTTATCGATTTTTTAGAGAAGATATTGAAATGTTGCTTAATCGCCTAATTCCTGAGGTATGATCCAATTCTACCCCCTCACTTTTCCCTCTTAAGCTACTGTACAGTTAGAATAACCTTATCATACCCCTCTTCTAGAATCTCAAATACAAGCATGCCTGTGAAGGACCCGATGATATGGTACGTGGGCATTTTTGTTCTTCAGACGGTTTGATTTGATTCCTTCTTTAGCCAGCACATGCCAAACACGCCATTTTGAGTGGATCCAATGTGACCATCCCCATAACTGATGGGAAAATGAATCTAGGGACTTGGCAAGGCATCTGGTTCATTGAACATCGCAATCAAAAGAGTAAGTACCTCTGTATTTAAAATTAATATCAGCTTTGCAGTGCATTCACTTTTATTTGAGCTGGTGGCGTATCAGTGTAGCTTTGTCAAGTAGAAAGTCACACGATCGAATTTTGCCGATTTGATCAACTCTGATCGATAGTATCTATTTTTCTTTTTTTAGTGTTTGAGGAACAATCTTCTGCCTTAAAATCAAATAATTTAATGATCAGCTCTTTTTCTAGAAGAAACAAGGGAAGAAAGGTGTAGCATGATGCTTTATTTGAAATTCGAATTATACATAAGCATGCACCTAGGACTTTTGGAGAATCTTTGGCAGTTCTTGGCAATCTTTGCAACGATTGCTTGTGCAATAATTCTTCACTTTTTTGCATTTAAATGATTTGTTTCTTGAATGTAGAAGGAATCAATTGAATCAATCGAATCACGCCGTTTATATTTCCTGAGCTCTTTGCTTTCCTCTAGCATTATTATCATTATTATCCACCTCAGTACAGAAAGTTTTACAGTTTTTAATTGTGGAAATCAAATGAAATCGTTTAACAAAAAAGTAATAAATGGGAGGATAAAAAAGTCTTTCTTCATTTGATTTTTGGATTTGGGTTGCGCACTTTTTACTAAATAGATGGCTCGAGTTCCGAAATTTAAGTTCGATTATTCGTCTCCTGGATTGCAGTGAATGCTTGTCTATATATACAAGTGCGCATTTATAGTGCTGTCTAATCGGTTGTCTCCGTACGAATAGTGGTTTGTGGTCTCTGGTTATGTTTTTGATTTCATTCGCACCCTGCATTTCCACCTGTGTTGCTATTGGTGCTGGGGCCTCTTAACAGTGGTAATGACATATGTTCATTACCGCTTCTGTACCAAAATGTCATTTGTCTAAGATTTTAATGCATTATTGCTTTTTCTCATTTCAGCCACAAGGAAAGTGATTGCAACGTTAAATGGATGCAAGATGTAAAAGGCGATAGGTTCAGATGAGTCTGGAACCTGCCTATAGAGATTCGCACCCATAACCATCGATTGTGTGTTCTCCCAACTTTCCTAGAAAAATGCCCTCCCTTTTTCGATATTGTATGTTGCGCTTATGTTTTTTCCTCACAGTCTGTAATCCATCTTTCGATGAGATCAATACTACCAATAAAATAAATACCTTTGTTAGTAATATATCTCCTCTATCTCTATTCTCGGGGTTGAGTTTGTTATAACAATAATCAGATTTGTAGGTAATTTACAATTGATGTAAGGTTTGGCAGTATCTGTTCTATAAACTATGCTTGGTCTAACTGCCTAACTAATCTAGGTATCCACTGATATCGCCAGACAACTGTAGACTCGGGCTCAGAGAGGGAAAGATAATGGAATTTTCCCCTTGACGTTTACTGCTCTCCCAGCTAGCGAAATGTCTAATCACACTGGTTAAGTATGACTAATGAAGAAGATGGCTGGTTTTATGATTCTCATTAGGTTCTGTGATGCTGCTCTTCTGCCAAATTAAGAATTTGTAATCGCTAACCTAAAATGGCTTTGGGGCTAGAAACCCCCCACCTAGGACATGACTGTTGGTGGATTTGACTTTGCTGTGATATGTTATTTTGAGGACATGTACTTGTCAATATGTTGAGTCTGCCAGCTTCCCTATTAAGAACTTTCGCTCAACGCATTAAAGTGTTCATTGTTTTTGTCCTGTTTCTAAAAATACATATTTTTCATCAAGATGTAGAAAATAAATATTTTTCGTTCCAAATATTTCCGACTTGATAGTATCCATATCAGTCTAAACCTTTTTTGAGCGGGGAAAAAAGACATTTTTGCCCTTTTTAAATGATATAAAAAGTGTTTCGTTCGCCCTGATCTAGGTAAATGAGAAAGTCCTTAATTCAGCGAGAGAAATCTCCTCCACTTTAAAGTCTATGCAATTCAGCTGCCTTTCGTAGGTTAAGTCTGTGTATTCACCCCTATGCTCTCATAATTTCATAAAAGGCAAAAGGATCCAGTCTCTGAAACCAGACCATGTGTTTGATATAAAGCCGTTTATCATCCAAAGAAAATTTGAATCTCATTAAATCTCTCACAAATTCGACCTGAAATCGTCAAAGGTGGGTTGGACTCGTTTTTTGCATACTTAAACTACCCCATGAATGCGCATAAACCACTTAAGTCCTCAACATTTTCCCTCACTAAGGTTGAGATAATGTCGATTCCTCAAATACACTTGGGGACAGTTAATTTTTTTTATTCTTACCGAAATAAAGTTTAATTATAATATCTTAAAGTTATGTTGTTATGACGATAATGTAGGCGATATCAATCTATCTCGACATCTTGTATTTGAGTTTACCTTAAGCGAACTCTGTTGAGCTGTTGTTTGAAATAGTTTTGCTAGTGTCATCTACCTGCTCATGGCAGTAAGAAGATTCAAATATTCAATTAAATCAACTGGTCAGCAAGCTCTAAATATCATGACATGACCTCACCCAGATTTTCCGAGATTAAATCATGGAAATCGAGTTTTGGAACACGTAGATATTACAAAGTGAACTATATTTCTTATGAGAAAGGGATGACTCATTGCCTCCAGAATTCGAACATCAAACACTCTTAACATGTAGACTTTCTTACTCTTACGCAACCTCCCCTTCTGTCCCCTTTCTGGAATAATTCGCGAGATCAGGCACTATTCCATAGTTAAAATTTGTAAAACGCTTTTGCATTGCCATGATCAATACAAATAGAAGGTCCAGTTGTAAGCTTTCCTTCACCATCAAATGAATTGGAGCTGACTCTTGGAATGCATGCCTACGAAAATATACATGGATTTAAATTTTTGTTCGTGGAAAATGATATTTGTTTACTGTCTTAATTACAATCACTTTGCATGAAAAATCTCAAAAGCACTAAATTTGGTAAGAAAGAAAATTTCTTTCTGTTTTAACAATACATAATATGTTTATTAGAAGCTCTCCGAAACCGAAGCCACTAAGTCGAATACCCCCAAAAACATAAAATCCCGTAGCATTAATAAGATGCAAATCTTTCCGTTTTTGACCCACTGATTAATACGGGAAGGCTATGAGATGATAGTTTAAAGTGTGTAAATATACTTATACATTCACAAAAATTCAATTTCGACTCGTTTTATTCGGGACTTAAATTCTTGCAATCCTATCTCTAACACTTCAAAGTGTGTTCCAATGTGACGAAATGAAAGATTGGCCCCAAAAATTCTCACCTTTTTTCAAATTTAAACAAGGGACAACGTCTATATTTAAATTTTTGTGTTACTTATTTTCAATTCATGTGTTAAATCGTTACCCTAGTATTTGCCCAAAAAGTAAAAAGATTCAGCTCTTGAAGGCAGAGCATGCATTAGATACAAAGTTCGTTTATTATCGTAGATAAATTTAAGTCTGATGAAGGCCTCTATAAACTTGAGCTGGAATCATCAAAAGGACATAAACGTTAATTGCTGCAGACCATTTTGGGGTATTTATTTATATTCGCATAAATCATCTGCAATTCTCAGATTTGGATCGCAATAAGATGAGTATTTAATTCTCAAATTTGGTTTGGGTTGATTTGATTCGATATAATTGTATATTAGTTGTAAGGAATAACAACTCTGGAACTTTGCGTTACCACTCAATGCTAAACGTTTGCTATCTTCTGCCTTCAAACGTACTTGGACTGCTCTGCAAAAAATATAACTCGTTCGACATTCAATGCGATCGACAACAAAGGCTAAGAGTTTCATTTGATCATGGTAAAAATAATTTAGCGGGAATTCGTAAAAATTCTGCAGGTAGATTTCATTTACCGAGTACTATAGACTTTCTAAGCCAATCAAGAGAAGTGTTCACATCACTTGACTCGGGAAAGTGAAGGCATCCTGAAACCACTCTGATGAGAACCTCGCATTCTAATACCTTTCCTGTTGACCATAATTAACCCCCCACACAGCACCTGATGTGTACCGATGAGTATTAATCTCGTGACCTCTGACTTTTCAGACAGGCAGGTTGAGCAAATTGGGCACTAATAATTTCGATTATTGCTCTTTCGGAATATGGTCTCTTTACCGCCAGTAATACCGGTTAATCAGGTAGCTTGTCAGGCCTCAACCCAAGTTGCATTTAAAAAGTTTCCCTTCCGTAAAAAGTGAAGAAATTTTGTCAGAAGTCTTCTCTCCTCTATCCTTCTACGGGTTAAAACCTGAAATTCGAACAAAAGGGCATAACAAAGAGAACAATACCTGATTTTAAAATGAGGATAGTCAAATACATTATTAGAGTTAGGTAACAACTAACAGTTTGCGGCTAACAAATAACGACAGCAATAACAGTCACAAATTAGTAGCTGTTTGAGTAAGAGCTAACAACAATTGTGAAGCAGAACACTCAGCAGAACAATTGAGTAGACCAAAAATGTATTCAAGGAAGCCACAACGAGTTTGAAACGAGTAACTGAGAGAGAGAGGGCAGCGTGCTGAGGAAGAGAGGAGGTGAACAGGAAGTGTAGGAGTCCGTAAGTGACCAGCGTGCATTGTTCCTGTGTGGAAAAAAAGATAGTTTTACGTGAGTCACTTGGATAAGGCCGCGCGAGAGCATGGGCGCAGATTTGCTTTTTATGGGAAGCGAGACAGTTATAGAAAAGGGGTCATGCGTGGTAGAGACATAAATGAGGTCACTCCAGCTTCGTAGGCGAAAACCGAGGTATTGTTGTGGAGATTGCGAATAAAAGATAATTCTGGAAATGCATAGAGAGTTACCCTTCAACATATAGAATAAAAAAAAGAGTAGGAATCTTGATGTCCTGACTCCATTATTTCCCTTTTTCATCCCATATTATACTATTTTACTATTTACCGTTTTCAGATGCTTCGCTATCATTAAAAATAGTAATTATTTTAAGTAGCGATGTGTATTGGTTATGAATGTTATAAATGCAAACACAGATAAATTATGCGCTTTTCCTTATATTTAAATTGTATGTGTGATTAGTCTTGATTTTTTAATGTGAGAAAAATTTTGCTCATTTTAATTCGAACAAATTGTTCTTTGAAACCTATTTCGTCTTTAAGTCGTTTGTAATCTGATTTCTCTTTTGTTTTCGGTGTTACTAATTGTAACCACCCTGCGCTTAGCTCCCTGACTGATAAATCAAATTTTAAAATCTTTATTCTTAATGTATATAAAAGTATACAACGATTAAAGTTGCCCAAGCCCAGAAAGAAGATGGGCGACAACTGTTTGTTCAAATGGCGGTCTTTTCATCATTTCATTAAGAAAGTTCGCCTACTTATTTACAATCTGATTGGTTAACGTGTTATCCAATAACAAAGGTCCATTCTTCAGAGTGTGAGTGTCCGGGAAGAATAATAGATATATTTAATTCACGAGGAATGGATTCCATAAATTCTTAATAGGCATTGAAATATTTGATTTAACTCCTATTACAAGTAGACCAGCGGATGAAGTTTTAAAAATATAATTTGTTTTTAGAATATATTTCCTTGCACTATTTGTGATAAACTTTACCTTAAGCAAACTTTGATGACTTGCACCCCATTAATATGCATATTTCACCGTTTTGAATTAGGATTGTACCTTCCGGTGTCCTTTTTTAGGCCAAATTCAGATGAATATTTGTATAAAAGAGTGCAAATCTGATTCTAAATACGATTATTCAACGTGTCCATGAGGCAATTGTAGTTTATCTTGCATTCTAGAAATTGCTCAAAGAGTTAAAACCAAAGCCTAGAAGCATGCTTTAGGACTCACGTGCCTGCTTAAAAACCTTTACCTTATCTGAGGCAATTTTTCCATTTTTGAGTTTAAGAAATTAGGGGATGCGATCAATTTGGCCGCTGAAATAGAAGGAGTCAGATTCTGAAGTGTTTAATTACAGATTATGGCGTAAATCTTTTGCTTTCGCATGTCTTGGTAGAGTTCTCATCATAATAATATTTTAATGTACTTTACTACGAAAGGGCAATTTTTAACAAAAAACACGCTAACAAAAAGATGCACCACCATCAATATGACGGCCCATGGTTCCCCATACAAACCAGAACCAGATGAAGAAGGGAGAAGACTTGTATCTTTAAAAAGTTTCTATAAGTCGTATTATAATAATAAAGTATTTTGTTAATAAACGACTTGAAAATAGGTTGTTGCTTAACTTACAGCTTGACCAGTAATATATCAATGAGAAGGCTTTATTTCATGGTAGGAGCGTGCAAAAAGTATAATCGAAAAATCAAACATTTTCACCTTGAGTGAACTCTGTTGAGCCATACGGTGTAAGTTTGCATCATCCTGCTAGCTTATTTGCTTTAATGAAAGGCAAGATTTACTTGTTTAAAATTGCAGCTTATGCAACCTGAAACAAATGCAAATTCAAAGTTGGGATTGGCATCACCATCCAATTTTTGAATTAGGTAAATTCAGATGTATGTCTGTCAGACAAATGTGAATGGATATGGGAAACAAAAGGGCAGAAAAATAAAATTCTTTACACTCGAGGACCAATATCTGCAGCTGCCACCAAGGCGTCTCTGAAGCTAGAATACTCCCAAATATTTAAGTCGTGAAGGCCTTATGGACAAAGCGGCGGCGGCAGCAACTTTGGTTAAGTAAAATGGAGTCTTCAGTTTCTGGACCAATTTCTCCAAAATTATATAATCCACATTTCCTTTTCAGTAAATATATTACTGAAAACTATATACTTCTTATTTAAATGATGTCCTTGGTACAACCAAATAAATTAATTATCTTAACAGTTAGTATCCAAGGCACAAACCCCCTAACCGCCATTAATCAACATAAATCAACTTAAATTCAGGGACAGGACTGAATGTATAGTTGAAACTTATATTCAGTACAAAGCTACTTTAAGCCCATTGATAAGCAACCTAGTCGGCGCCACTACGGAAACACTCTAGCGCGTAGGTAACATGGCGCAGAATATGGACCAATTGGAAAGCCAAACATGAAAGGCCAGTGTGGTCACCGACTAAATCATGAATCTTGCTAAGGATGGGAATTGTGGTCATCAAGACAAGAAGGGAACTACTTCTTTCACTGCGTACTCTTTATGCTTCTTGGTGCTTATTTCCATCTTCCACACATCCCACGGTTTTTATGATTTTTCATATGAATTGGCCTTTTCTTTTTGATGTTCCTCAATACAGACCTATTTAGATTACACTTCCTGCGTTAACAAAGACCATTTATACGAAAATGGTCTAAATGCGGCCGGACAGCTGGTAGTTTTTGTATAGGCCAACTATTATGCTTACAGTGTGCGTCTGAATATTGATAGAACTACGTAGAGAATCTTTTCAAAATATTAAGGAAAGAGTTGCATTTAATAAATGCAGCTCACTGCGTCATGTGCTATTGTCGAAAGTTATAATTCCTGCGATTTTCAACTTGCTCTTTACGTCCACCTCAGTCCATCTTTTTCGGCAGTCAGTTCATAGTGGCAAAGATTACTTAACAGAAAAGCTCACTAAAATTCACTCGAATCTAAGTAAAATCAAAATTTTCCTTATTTATTATTCAAATCAATCTGCAATAATTTCTACAGGATTAAAAAAATGTCTACTCGTTCCTTAAGAGTTAATTACAAACTAATTGCAACAACCATGATATGGTAAGGACGTATGAAATACTTACTGGAAATATTTTGTCGTATGAAAAATCAAGAATTGTGCAGTCAGTTAGATAGTAGAGGTGAAAATAAGTTTTGTTAATCTCCACCATAGCTAATTATTTGAGGAAAAATGTGGCTTGATAGTAATTTAAAAATGAGCAGTTTCCTAGATGAATTAAAATATACACTTAATTAGTGTATAACTCCAAATCCCTAGTTTAAGATTTACCTATTTATTTACTGAAGAAATATGAGCGAATATCATCTGACAAAAGTAACGAGGATTTAATTTGCTCCTGATTAGTGAATATATACAGTTAATGGAAATGTATGCTTGCATATATCTTATTTGTAAATAGCATAAAGTTAGACAGTTAGAAACTTGTTCAGTTACTGGTTTAAATTAGAATTTGAATCTCTCCGGGTAACGGCCACTTGATACATCAAATCTAGAAATTTAGAAAATCAGGATAGACTAATTTTACTTTAGCTGAATTTCTTTCTAAAGTACAGTGTCCTGTAGCATTTACCTAAGCGGAACAGAATGGAATTCGAAAGGGGAATCTTGATCAATTGCAATTTATTGCTACCAAATAAACTCGATCGTAGTTTATTGCGATATTGTGATCTTGCCACAATTTCCACTTCCCCCTGACCCAGAAAGAATCTGGGACCAGTATATTTCATATTCCAGTCAATAATCACTGTTCTCTTATGTTAATTTGCATGCTGTCGTGCGTACTACCGTACTGGGCTGGCGAGGTTGACAGCTTGGCATACTTCTAATTTTTCAGTAGCAACGTAATTGATTAGTTACATTGGCCGATCTCTGATTGATTTGACCATAGTCCCTCCAGAATTTCATCTTAGATAAACATAAGCTAATCCATCCTATGTTTCATTAACTTCTTTTCCAGAAACGTTCACGAAGAGGAATTTTTTCTTAAAAGACAGTTATATAATGAAATTTTTGAATTAATATAAGTCATGCTCGTTCCCAAAAACTTATCAGACTGATGGGAAGACGATTACTCTGGCGTGCAACGGAAGTGTGATTGCACACCATCGCTCTGTTACTTATACGTCATTGCTATGGAAGGTTAAGGTACAAGGAGGTCAAAAACAACTCATCGATTTGTCCGTTGTCTGATTAACACATTCTGCCAAGACCAATGATTGATTTAATCTTTCCCGATCAGTCACTATCGGGAAAAAAAACAATGTACAATGCATAACTAGCCTCATAATTCAGTCAATAAACGTCTGCTTATCAGATTGGTCTTGTTTAATTAAATTTCTCTCTCTCTCTGGGATCTGAGCAAATGTTTTGTATCCTATAACAATGGGCTTGATAAACACATTACAACAGTTCGACTACGCGTTGTAATAAAAACATATTTATTCAACGTAGTCTTTACAGAGGATAACTGCAACACATCACATTTATGTAATATCTGGGAGGGTCTGAATAGCGTCGACAATTAAAGTTCTTCATTCGATCACAGTTTGACTTTGCCTAAGCCTATTTTTATCAGAAATCCTTGAAAAATTGGTTGATTATCAATGTCAAAGATGTCTACACTATTCGAGAAATCTTCCTCTTAGAAGAAACTCGTTTTTAACTATATACTAATCAATCACATACATCCATTAAAGATGTTTTGGTGACTTTTCATCTGTGTTCGTGCCTGGGAAAAGCATCAACAGCCATGCTACTGGACAGTCAGGTAGCCAATAAATTATGTCAGAGCTATATGTATATAAAGTTGTCGATTTTACAAATGGAAAAGAAGCATTCATTGAGCTAAAGTTACTTCTTCCTGTTACCCTCTGTGTCTTAGCAACTTTAGACATAGAAAATTAGAAGCCTGGTTTTTATAAGTGGCTGCAGGCTCTATTAGCGATTATCTGTTTAAATCCTCAGTGTAATCGACAAGCGAATGCATGCCTTTTCACGAAATATACATATGTATAAAGATGGAAATAGGTAAATTCTATAGTCTTATACTTTATCTTAAAAGCGGTAATATGATTGGGATGTCCACAATCATATGACAGCTTAACTACACACCCCAAAGTTCCCGAAATTAGATG
Source organism: Hymenolepis diminuta (assembly GCA_900708905.1). Lineage (NCBI taxonomy): Eukaryota > Metazoa > Platyhelminthes > Cestoda > Cyclophyllidea > Hymenolepididae > Hymenolepis > Hymenolepis diminuta. Next base: position 5,129,262 of record CAADRB010000004.1, on the reverse strand, counting down.
TTGTATGAGTGGCTGGATACGCTTAATGTGCACGAATAAGGAGGGAACAGTGATTTTGAGTTTTGTTTACCACGAAATACTAACTATTGTTCAGAGCGGAAAAATGACTGTAATATACTGGACAAAAGAATATGCAAACAGGGGAGGGACCCCTATTGATTACAATACCAGTAATGCTATTCGTTTTTAATTTCCGTTTGTATTGAGGAAATATCCCAACATTATTGATCCCTTTACCGCAAACATATTTGTTTGAATTGATAGTTGTAAAACCGGATATTTTTCTAAATAAAGGGGCAATCCTGTTACTAAGAGGAAAAAATGCCAATAATACAAGCAAAATGGCCATAATGCCAACGGCTTTAATTAATGCAAAAACGGTAAATTCCCATGCACGTTTTCGCATATCAAATGAATAAAAAGGAATAAAAAGAATTTCTTATACGTACTAAAGTCTTCTTCTCTTAACAAAGAACTCCGAGATTTTACACCTGCCATTTCGACTAGTAAACTACTTAAATACTTTGCATTAATAAAAGAAGTAAATTCAAACGTGTACAGTTTTTAAAATTTACTGTGGAAATTATTCAATGGACCAATTTGAACTGAATGTTTTAGACAAGAATGCACTCGGTGATTCAGAATTGTAAAATCTAAATTTTGGAGCATGAACTGCATGCTGAATAAGTACTGTACAACCTGACTAAAAATTTTGATTCAAATTAAATTCCTTAGACACCCTCACTTTATTTTTAAAGTCTGTTCGATCCCAGCTGCTTTTTTCCGCATTTGACTTCACCACAATCAGAGTTCAGTCCCCTTCCATGATGAAGAAATATAAATCTATCTGCCATGCCGTGGGTTATAATAGAAAATATATGACTGCCTAATAATATTTTCAATATAAGCGAATTTAATGTTGAAAATAAATTCACCATTATCATGTAGACTATTTTAGTGGAAATCAAGATTCTACCCATTTCAGAACAATTTATTAGAATAGCTCTATCTCTCTCAAACAATTGTCCAAGTAATTGCCCATGGTGAAAATAAATAGCCAAATAACCTTCGATATAGAGAAATAATAGCTTTCCCAGGAATAGAGGCAGCGTAATTAGACTACCCGAGCTAACAATTTGCCCGATATGATGTAAGATAGATGAAATGGAGGAAAGGTCCTAGAAGAAATGCATCTTGAGAAGTAGTTTAGTAGAAAATAAAGTATTTATTTAGTAGTCTTCAGGAAAAAAATATATTATGGGATGTAGTTGCTGAGGCACACCAAATCTTTTGTTGCTCAAGCCCAAGGAGGATGAGAAGGGACAGAAAGTGGAACTTGAATTTCGGTTCTTTCTTGAGGGCATAAATCTGTGTATATAGATTTGGATCAGTGGAAAATGATTGGCTACCTGGATGACCACAATTGTAGTGGTAGCGAGATTGCATTCAAAGGCACATACATTGAAATCCGATAATCGATTATCTATTGCAGAAGAGATGAATTCCGAAAAATTAGCTAAGTTGCATCAAAAATGTTTGCTTCGGCTTCCTGATAAATTTAGAAACCAAAAAAGTGGTGAAAGTAATATATTGTCATCACATTTGCTTTTAATTGCAATACTGATGATTGTAAATCTGTATAGTTAGTATAATCAACAGAATATTTTTTTAATGTTTAAGAATGAAGGAGCGTTTAATTATATTAGAAGATGGGCAATAGATGAAAACAAGAATCGAGAGTCTTGGTAGATTCGTCACGTGGAGCGCAAGGGATTAGGTTAATTGCATCTCATTTTGGCTGGTCTCTATATTTATTCCTAAAATGGTTGTTTTCATAATGAAGCAGATTGTTTTCTAGCAGATAATATAGGTCTAAATTGAGAGCTGGGCCATGTTCATCCTAATAGAGCTAATCAATATTTATTCAAATGTTCTGATGACTCACTTATCAACTTAAAATCATGCCACAAGTAGCGCTGCATTTTCAGCTGTACATGTTTGCGGCGATTTGGCAGATGCAAATAAAGAACTGATGCTTATTAGACCGTCAATTGCCAGACCTTACTACTTACCGAATAGTCCAGACGTCATTCAAGTAACATAAGGATTGCTGAAATCTTCTACCTCTTTATGTTAATTTTATATCTTTCCTTTATTTACTCAATGGTTAAATTATTATGAGTTGTACATATTAAGTAAATAAATCCACTTACATCACCAAGGAGACGGCGATCTCTCATTTTTTTATACAAAAATGTTAAAGAATATGTGCTTATTCCTTTTATACATAGGGACTCTAGCTTCGAGGCCACCAATAAGGAAAAAAGAAAAACTGATCTTCTATTGCCCTTCCATGCTTTATGGACTCCATTTTCACCAGATTGGCAGGAAATAGAGACGATGTCGGAATATCTACTTAATGGAAGAAAGAAACTTATAAGGAAACTTTTATAAAGGTTTAATTACCAAGACAGAAAGAAGAAGAAATGAGAAGACCTGTACCTCAAACTACGGCGTCTTTTATTTAGAAAGTAAGATTGTTAAAATAGACTTGGATACGCGGTGATGAATGGACTACCTAGTTGGCCAATTATTTTAGCCATAGCTGCCTCAGTGGTGAGGTTACACATCCTTATGAGAGAAAAGTAATCCAATGATCCATGAATCGGTACATGAGTAAGAAACTTCCTTAAAGAAATTAGAGGAGAGACTAGTTAGAACAGCGAAGATCAATGTTCAACTGCTAGATAAATGGAGAATTTCAACAAGCAACTTAGGCAAGGCTGCAAAGGATGAAATGAAAAGGATAAAAACTGAGTTAAATAGATGGGCTAATTCAGATGACAGATAGTAGGTCAAGAATAATCTCATTATAATTCTTCCATTCTATACTGTACACCCTGTCTACTTTCTACCGTTGTCAGTTACTAAACGAGATATTATAGTCAAAGCCACCAGATGTCATCGAATTTTGATAGACTTTTCTATGGTAAGACTTGGCCCAATCCCATTTTAAGCAGCAAAAATCTCAATGAAAATTCTTTCTATATAAATATTTGGGTCTCAGTTAAATTTATGGTTGAAATATTGCGGATTTTCTCATCAAACTTTTAAATTAATATGTTATTATACAACAAATAGGTACATTTTTGTCTTAAAAACCCTATTTATGCAACTTAAGCTTTGCCCGATCCAATTCTTTCTACTTTAACCGGCCTAATTCCCCTACTAAATATTGAAATTTATTAAAGACTAATAATTAATAGGGGGATTAATAAAAAATTATTATCTGATAATACATTTTAAGCTTCCGACTGAGGAAATCCATGTTTAAAATAACTGAACCCGGATGGAAGAGGAAAAACAAAGAATTTTCTTCACTTTATTAAGAAATCACCAATGTTTACTCATAAGTTGAATACAAGGGATTGATCGCCTACACATTTAACTAAAAATGAAAGTCAAGAACGGTAATAAAAAAATGCGGTTTCCTGAGAAACGAACTTCTTTTATTCATTTTTTGAATCCCATTCAAGATATCAAAAATATTTTGGAACTTGCTCGATTGTGACTATTTTTTTATTTCAAATCATGCATTTTCCAGTCTTTACACTTTTTTTCTTAGGAAAAAATTGCCATGGCTCTGTTGAAAAACAAAATAAATTATTTTTGGTGAACTCGGAGAAAGACCTACAAGCTGAGTCTCTCTTGTATTGAATTATCGATTATTGGATTTCCAAGGTTTTTTGGCTGCAATTATTGATTAATCAAGTAACCAATTGTTTACTACATGTCCAGTTTTTTATGCAAGCAATTTTAGCTACCTAATGGAAAACCGTTGTTGGAGCTACCAGTCTTCTCCCTTCTTCTGACTGGCGTCTGAGTAATTGTAGCTTTAAAAAAGCTTTCATATTGCTACTTTATAGAGAGCTCATAAGTTAAAGGTTATTCATTTTTCACAGCTAAGATGAAACTCTTCATCAGAGGTTGGCACAATTCACCCTCGTATCCTCTAACGTGAAGGGAATATCGCAAGATAGCCACTTATCTTACAATTGAATTGCCTACTTGTTTGACCAAATCCCTAAATAAAACTATATTGAGGAACTGTAATATGGTAGCATTTTGATGACGGACATAAACATATCAATCCGCCCAAAATAACGCATTAGAGACCTCAGGTTATCTTGTAACCACCAGTCTTGCTGTGCCGCCGAAGAACAAGATTAATGAACTAATTAAAAATCATAAAAGAAGTGTGCAAAAAGTCGTCGGACTCTTATTTTCCTCGTGAGTTTCGAATAGATTGATTCGGGACTACTGGAAATATGGTCAGATGACGGGGAAAGTCACCTACAAATTGATTGATGAGATATGGACTTGGCATAGGAATCAACTGTCACTACAGAAACAGCTCCAACATCAACCTCACTTTATCTGCCGTCGGACATTTTCAGACTTCCAGCCGGTGAATGGAACGAATCCCTTAAAAGAAATGCGATGTGATAGATACACTGCCTGATAGGAGCTCATTGAAAGGTAAGATGCCATTTCCATCGCATATCTGTAAAGGATATTGTGAAGCCTTTGTAGGTATTCAACTTATCGACGGAGGGATAAGGCATAGGTCATCTGCATAATTAAAGATATCCCAACGATCATTAATGTCTCGAAGAATTCAATAGTCCGACTTTTAAATCCATACAGATAGCACACATTTCATCTAAAATTACCAAAAATACTACCGTAAAAGTAGCGAACCTTCTTTGGATCTTTGTCTAATGCCTTTTCCATAGTAAATCCTTCATTTGAGTCTTTTAAATATCCTTTCGGGATAGTAAGGAATCGTCAAATGCGGTTGACTATATCCCAGAGCAGTATAAATTCACACAGCCTAGATAGAAATGCACAAATTAGGGGCAAATCAAAGGCTTTCCATAAATCAAGATGGAAACCGCTTGACACCGACGATCAAGAGCTTCTCGAATTACCGTTTTTAAAGCATGGACCACCTGTTCAGTAGATCTTTCATAACGAAAACCATGTCGAGTATTTGATAAGCGCCCTCCTATATAGACTTTCGACCTTTGACAGGCCATTGATGCAAAGCATTTCCCCACCGTATTAGGAAAGAAGATAGTGCAATAGTTGCCCGAGTCTGTTCTAACGCCTTCGCAAATACTGATTGCTATAAGCTATTAGAATCTTTTAATTGTCTTCTCTTTTGCTCTACTGTTGTTTCGTGAATACTTTGCCAAAATAAACACGTTTCCCAACATAAATTGAGTACTATGTATGAAAAAATCCCAATTTCTATTGGAGGAATCTTCCTCCTCTCTATTAAATCTATATTCCAGCTTGTCGGACCAATTGAATACAAAAAAATTTTACAAATAAGTGGACAACTACTATTAATGAATATGAGAAATTTTTACCCTTTAATGTGTTCAATTGGAAGATGGAACTTGAGAATATTCTCAGACCCGAAATTCATCTTATCCAAAGAGAGAACGCAATATGTGTAATATAATATATCCCATCATTTTTAAAAGGATCAGATCCTCAAAAATAATTCTAAAAAATTGCATATATTATAAAATCATACATAAAATAATGCATACAAGCGACCAATAAAAATGTCAACAAATAGTTTTACAGAAGTACTCCAGAGTTTGAAGAAGATGAGATAACGCACTGGTCTCATAGATACGGGTCTTCAGAATTCCATGAAGGATTTGTGCATGTTTCCTGAACCGATCTTGTAAGGCAGTGAGTACATCAAGTGAGTGATCTTTTCCATATTGAGATGATAGCAAAGCCCTGTGAAATCTATTAGCACATTCAAGTAATCCCATTAAAGATTCTCGAATTTGTTGTCCTTCTTCATCTGTGTCGTCTATTAAACAGCTGTAAGGTAAAGAGGAAAATAAGCGTCGAAATAGGGAAAGCGAGAAAAGTGGTCGAAAGTAATCTCAGTATAACATGTTCTTATACTAGTGTCTATCAACATCGATTTGATACTATCATCAAGTCACAAAGAACAAAATTGGCCAATTAAAGTTGCACAAGAAGACACAGCTTACAATATTGCATTCACTGGTGAAAGAGGAGAATTAATTTTGACAATTTAGATGCCGAAACGTATAGAATTCTCTTGGACTAGAGGTTTACAAAGCGTATATCTGTTCTTAAAATCCTCTTACTTCGAGATTTTTAAGGGCATTTTAAAGACCGTTGAGTGAATAATTGGTTTGATATCAATTTCCTTTACTTATAAGGCCCCTTCAAGGATTTAAAGACCTTTGCAATGAGTAAAATTTAGAATGAACTTGCTGATCCCTTATCGATTTAACTCAGACTTCTCTCTTCTTTACTCCGTTCCGTGATTGGCTCATGCCTCAGATTCGAAATGTCTACCAATTTTCTTCCGTTATCGAAGCCTGACTATCGAACTCCAATCTGTTCTAATTAGACACATTTTCAGTTTTCCAGTTTGGATAATATCGCCATTCTTCTGTTCTCTCTTATTATAAACATTCCACCAATGTCTATATCTCTGCCCTGTCATGCAGTAGTAAAGTTCGAGAAGCAAATGGGGACAATATACAAGGAAATATTCTCCGTTTAGCATTAGTACCGCTTAAGCTATTATTTAAACCAATTAAATTAGAGGAACAGTAAAAAGTACTATTCATGCTTATTTTGTGTGATTTGTCTGGTTTCCGGATTCAACATCAATCTAGATGATAAATAATCAGGTGAAGATATGCGGAAAACGTCAGTCTAATTCGTTAGAGAAAGAGCCTAACGGAATAAAAGTATTTCGCCCTTGAATAGCTTCGCTTAAAGGCTGGGAGGAGCTAAAGGCCTGCTTTCCATACACTTCTCAAAATTATTCCTTAACTACATGTTAAATTCAAACCATTTGTCATGCAAAATTATTTCTATGTTCACATGTTTACGTAATCCGAGTGCAGTAGTTGCATTTCACCCCTATGTGCTCAAAACCCAGGTAATTTAGCAATGACCCAGCTAATTTGCCTGTGTTATACACACAAGCGTTTTGAAAGCAACCGGCCAAACCCTTGTTTCTTACAATATTTCCATTTTTATTCCTCTCCTGACCTACGTTCTCCTCTCACCAGATTTTCGAATGCCGCTGTATAATGCAATTGGACTTACTCTCAACTCTTAGCATTTTGATCTGGAGAAGCAGACTGTCTGCTTGTATTATCAACTTAACCATTAGCCCTTGCATATTCTCTTTCGTTTTGTCCTTTCGCGGTCTTATTCTCTATTACACCTCGACGTGTTCCAGATAAAAAACACCTACTTATTAAGATTCTCCCCCATTCTAACCGTGACTCATCATTCATTCACTGCACGTTTTAGCTTATGGGGTACGGGTCAGAGGCATTAATTTAATACAGTTAGCTACATATCATCAACTGCTGCCTTCCTTTTGTATTTACAATGAAAACGCAATTATTTAGAGAACCGAAAAACATAAACCTTTTTTTCTTGAAGCACTAGTAAGAACGTTTTCCTCTCCTCCAAACGAATGTTGTTTGGTAAACTAAGGTGACTACCACTAGAGAAATTGTTAAAGTTTACTTTAACATTAAGTACCTTTGGAGAATACTGTCGACACATGCTTCATGTTTTTCACAGACGTCGTCGAGACTTTTCGCCTTGGTGAGGTCTTCTAGCATCAGTTCACCCGCCTCAGCAGCCAGCGAACCGCCAACTTGTTTTGCGAATGCACCCCACTGGGATTGAACCGTATGGAGACTAATATAGGAATACAAAGCTCTCACGACCACCTCCATTCCATGTCGCCGTGCCGATATTTGGAAATGGTTGTCGAATTCCATGTCATTACCTAGACAGAAAAATAACAAAAGTTAAACATAAAGACATGGATAAGTATAAACTTCGACAATTAAAATGTCCTTCTTTCATCGAACGACAACAACAATACTCGAAATTACAGAATGAGAATGCGTTTAGAAACACGCCTAAAGACCTCTAATCTCAAGCTCCTAGTCTTTATATGAAGACACCAATTAAGGCCTGATTGATTGATTTCTCCACGATATGTATATATACCTTAATCAGGAACAGTGTTTCAACATGTTTAGTGTTTTTGTTTAGTAAGTTAATAAGAGATAGACATCATTTTGCAAAAAGTCTATTTTGACAAACGGTGGCGTTTAAAAGGACATAATCGTTAAGGTTAGTAGGCTGGTAACATTAAGCGTATTAATAAAAGGATGTATGATTTCCTGCCTTCTATGGGATTCCTAATTGATTTCAATAGAAGACAGTGACTTTTCATGACCGATATCATTAAATCTCATTCTCTCTGTACTACCAAATAAATAAGCTGTTGGCAGGTATTCACTTACCTATCCATTCTAGGTAAAATTTGAACAAAAATCACAAACCAATAAGCTTACGATGCTCCCGAAGGAATCGGTAGACTGACTCAAGTTCCCAGAGAGCGTATTTGATGCGTCCGATTATGCAGAATATAGTATTATACTTGGCCAAAACTCGTTCGTGCAAGCAGATATTTATCGGCCAGGGAGTATTATAGACAAAGACTAGAGTTTTGAATACCCAATCCACTGAAAAAGAAGCACGGCTCATATATTTTTGAGTAGCAGTCGTCATTTCAAGACCTGATTAACCTACCGTGCCCTCTGCAGTTATTCACCGGAACAGTCTTCAGCTGCTTGAAGTAGAAGGGTACCTGTTCAAATCCGATTTCAAATTTCGGTGAATTTTGTAGTTTAAACAGTTCGCAGGGAACTAAATCTTCAAACCTCCTTTTATCATTAAAAATATTTCGAACTTCACCACGATTTGAGAGCTAGAGATGAGAAAAAGTCATTAATTAGTTTAATTTTTAGAACAATACCTATTTCAATGAATTACAGAGTTTAGTAGTAATCTGAATATAAGTTCATTATTTCATAAAGAAATATTCTTCCCTCAATCTATTACACTAGTCATACGGAAGGTAATATAAAGTTGAATGCAAAACCAGACTTGGCTATTGACGGGAAGGTCATAGCTACAATGTTTATTTTTCGTCTCGGAATGAGTAATTCCAGCAAGATGTCCCTAAGTTGACCATCAGTCTTATCAAAACTCGGACGCACATCGCTCCTGTCAGCTTGACATTTATTTTGGACAGTTCAAAATTCAAAAAAACTAATCTGCTTTCAACCTATTGCACCAATGATACAAAAACTAATATAAAAATGTGCATCTGAATACAAAACCAGATTGAAATATGTTATGACTTATGGTTAGCCCACTGTTCTAAAAAACGCAACAGTCACTCAGACCCCAGAGAGTAAAGACCGTGGCCAAACCACATAAGCCAAACCCACCAATCAGACATTTACAGACATAAACTAAAGTCTACCTATACATATGTAATAGGGTTCTGATTGATTTGATTGGCCGGAGAAAATTAAACCAATTATTAATAGCTATTTCAATTTATTTCTGACGTAGCAGAATATGATTGGTCAGATAACGGACCAATCGATGAGTGAGGATTGGCCTCGTCATACCGTGACCTGTCATGGTTATGACCTGGAAATAATGTCTATGACATGGAAACGATATTGCACTTCCTGCATATAGCAAAGTATTGTTTCATCTTCATCGTTATAAACAATGAGCGACAGCATCTAACTACGGGTCATATGTACCAAAAGTGATTCATTGAATAAGAAATCAACTGATTTTAAAGTCCGTTCACTTTCAACGATACTGAAGTAATGTTAACGATTCTTTTACGTATCTCATCTGGTTTTTTCTAGCCATCTAATCCACTCATATTGAGCTCGTTTCTATTTTACTAATACATAATGTTCAGTTTATTGGCTTATAAACAGACATCCTAATACACACCACATCTTTCGTATCCTTCTATTTTGTCTTTATAGAAATTCGCAGACTAGTAGAAGGTTAGCAAGTGTAAGCAAAAAAGCACGTAATAAGTTGGACCACGACCCGCACGAAGCACACGTCTCCACACAGAAAGGACCAAATTGCGAGTTTAGTGTGGCTAGATATGCCCATATAGTCATCCGTCACCGTCGTTCTTGGCAGAGGTTGCTTACTCACATATAATTTGTACTCTTTGCTTTATCGTTCCTATTTTCATCTTTCTTACATCTCGTGGACTCATCGTCACTCAAGCTTCTCCATCATACGTTGGTGTGAAGCTGTAAATTCTTCTAACATAAAGATTTGTCTTAAGATTGCATTTGAAACGATCTATCTATGAAAGTGACCGAATCCATCACACAAACAATGTGCAAGCCCAAATTCTAAATTGCTTAAAAGACGGCAGCCACATTATCAAAAAACTTCCATCGTATTTAGAAGATTAAATTTTGTCCACATAAAGGTGCTGCAATTTTAGGAGTTTGAATATTTGGGACTGAGAACGGGGGATTCCATAAAGAAGTAGGTTCTGTGTAAATAGATAACCCTATTTGTTATTGAGCTGCCATAAAAGTCGAATAAAATGCATAAATATCGAAGACCAAATTTTAAACACGGTAACATGATTAGATCAGTATAGCATTGTAGGAGAATTATAGCATCCTGTGAGTCTCATATCCACAAATTTTTGACTTAAAATAGCTAAACTGACCAGTGTTCAAGACTTTCGGGAAAAAATATTTAAGATTTCGATTGCATTCCTGATTTCTGTTCTGTATTCTACTAAGTTGAAAAGATTGAAGTATTTTGCTTAAAATAATTTTTCGACCCCGGTTGTTTCTAGAAGTCGCCCTTATTCTATCAAAACTATCAGCTAGTTTGTCGCCTTTTTGCTCACCTTTATTGTAAAAAATAGCCCCGTAACATGAAAAATCGTATTCCAACTATTTTTCACATTATCATCGAAGAAAGAGAGGAAAAAGCATCCTTCATTAGATTGATTCAAATAATCATGTAAAGCTTTAGCTTAAACGCACCATAATCATCGTCAGTTTACTTACAAGGCTGTTATATACCGTGTATCATTTTAAAAAAATGAATGTCTAGATTTAATATTTTAATTTTGAGGGGAGTGTTACAGTCTAACTATTTAGTTAAGCTTAAAGTATAAGTGCAAGCATTTTTCGCCACTTTGGTTTATCCATCTTTAGCATTCCAAATTGAATTATGCAGATCCTGCATTTCCTCGAAGATGTACTAATGACCATACACTGGAATATATGGGTTATAATAACCGTTTAAGAAAATACCGTTCAATAATCACCATGGTAAAAGGATAGAACCGTTAAAAAATCGAATTCCGTCACTCTCTTTATTATCTATAGTTGAGCAATACGGGTGGCCATTCCGTTCAGTGAGTGTGCACTGATGGGCATCGAACCCGTGATCTTGGACTTCGCAGATGATCACGGCATTTGCTGCTCCACCGACTATAATAACCCTTTTACTTCTTAAAATGGTTAAGATTATGAATAAGAAATGGGCGGACACTCGGTATCATACCTCATTAAAGAGGGCATTCAATATCTGTGGAGAGATAGTAGCATGCTCATGACAAAAGATGCTCTTAACAAAGCGTAGATGCTCCAGTAAGCGTAGTTCCATCACAAAATGCTCCAAAAGACACCTGTCCACAATCTCCGCGCTACATTTAAGGAAAAAGTTATAATCAGCTTAAAAGTCCAGCTAATTTCAAGAAGGAATGTTGAGACTTACTGTGCAAGGAGAGGTCTAGCAATGACTCTGTCGAGAGCAGAGAAAAATGGGACCGCCTGGTATTTTGCGGAACATATTTGACCTTGAATGGAATTTACACCAAGAGAGCGAAGAAAGGCGGAGAAAGGATTGGAACAACCCACAGCTAGAATATATAAAATGTTAGCCAGAAAAAACCTTACAATTTTAGCCCAAAAAGATACGATTTAGTTTCGAGAGGACGAGAGACCAATGCAGGATGAAAAAACAGTTAAGTAGGGATTTAAGTTAGCAATTTATTATGTACTTATTCATATTCATCCCAAGCTTATCCATATTGATTTCATACTATGCCCCATCAGGTCACGAAATTTCCACATATTGGTATTATGCGCGCTGTATTCCTAAACCTGAAATTCTACTATACCGGTACACCATGTATCCTTTCCGATTCTTTGTCAGTTTACGGTCCATTCATCCAATTCTATGTGTGGCTTCTAGTTCTGTTTACCAATTCTTAGGGTATATAATCCCTGCCTGCTTGCCTACCGGCCTCCGCGTATGGACTGTCATTAGTACATCCCTCAGTGTCACACTCACTTATATTCATTCCCACTAGCAGTACCATTGCTGTGCTGTGTGCTGGTGCTATACGATTCTCTGAACTAAGGTTTCATTGGTGTAGGTAGTGTGATTTCCACTACTACTACTAAAGCTCTTAGTGGATACACTTTGAAATACCATATTGATATGATACCTTTTCTATTACTTTCACAAGGTAGAAAGCAGGAGAATGACGTCTTGTATTAGAATGGAACAGAAGGAAGGCGATAGCCCTCTAACCAGTACGTCGAAAAAATAGATTAAGTAATACAGTAAAGCTCAAAACGCTGCTGTTAGATATCTGGGAGAGGGGAGGGGGAGGTAATCGAGAGATGAGTCATAAGCAAGATGAAGTGAGGTAGAAAGTTGGGGTTAGATTGACAAATGAATCAAAAGCTTTCAACCTAAAGTTCATTTACATATTAATAATATTCAGTGGTTATTATCATTATTATTATCGCAATTTTTCATCGGGAGAAGCAACTGAAATCGGTTAACAGTAAGTCAAATAAATTGAAAAAGGGAGGGGATCGAAAAGATGTTGAGAGTAAAGTCAAGGTATCAAGGAGTCTTCATTTTATTTTTGGATTCCGGTTGTATAATATTAACTTAATGAGTAGTTCACGATCCACAGTTCATGATTATTCCTCGTATTTTAGAATGCAATATGATCTTACCTTGCAGAGTTGTGATAGCTAAATTTATTTAGTGGTAAATAAACTCCCTTAAGTAACAGTCCAAATACCGTACTCGTCAGCATCTTTTCCGATTTCTACTTGGTGAATATTTTGGAGCTGGCAATTAAGTGGTTTCAGAATGGGACTAGTAATCTCAGGTTAGGGATTAGCGCCCTAATACTGTTAGAAGTTGGAAGCGACATTTGTACATTACAACGGCAGCAGACTTAAGGAAAAAACGGCAATAGAGAGAAATCCTATCCTTCTAATAGACAAATACACAATTAGATCAAAATACAATGTCAGCTTACCATGGTTGTTTATGGCAGGGTCGAACCATGGTGAGGTTTTGAGCTGAGAGGGTTCAAGGAGTTCTTGACTGAATGCGATAATGACATCGTCAGGAAGATGTTCGCGTGGTTTCGGTTTTTCCCAGGCTTTTAGCAAAGAAAAGAGAATAAATAATTTGATCAAGGTTCTATGATCAATGCCAATGAATTAATAATATACAGTTGGCTTTTCGGCATAGAAATATGGTAAAATTAGAAAATTATAGTAATAGCTTTCAAAGAGTGACTGAAAGTGCCATTGAGCCTTTATAGTAAATTAGACTCCAACATCAAATTCATCAGTGTTATAGTTCATTAAGTCAGGTCAATCAACAGTTGCTTTAGTTTCGAGAGAAAAGAGTTGAACGATTATTCCTTAAATGGTTCTCACCTTTTCTTTCGTATTAATTTAAACCATTTTGAATGCGAAATTAATTCTACTTTCGAACGCTTGAACAAACCGAGTGCATTTCACTCCCATGTACCCAAAATCATGCATGCAGAAAATCAATTGTCAATTTGCCCTCGCCACGACCTTCCGATGAGTCAAATAATTTGCCTGTTATCCGCGCACGCCAACTTAGACACCCGGTGCAAAAGCTCGGATCTCATTTTCTTCTTTTCCCATTCACCATTCTTCACTTCCCATTTTCCTCTTCTCCCTTTCTCGATTTTCGATTGCTGTTGGACAATAAGATTTGACCTACTCTCAATTATTGACATTTTGGTTCTGTTGTGCAATTTACTAAATGACCAGCAAAATCCATATAAATAGACGTAGAATATTCATACGATTGCAGCTGACAGTTGTGAATAATTTGAAAACGATGCTTTGCCTGTATCCAAATCAGCAGACTTTAGATCCTAAAGTAGTGATGACATGTTAGCACAAGACATTTTTAATGACTTTTCACTGTTATTCAGAACAAATAAATCCCGCTTTCTGATTGCTCTATTGATTAACTGACCAGTAATAATGAGTTATAAATAATATAAGATACGTAGGGATGGGTTTAAATGCCACATAATTAGTCAGAACTTATCAGCAGTAACAACTTCATAACCTTTCCTGAACAGAACAGGTACTAAATAAGAAGTGTTATTTTCGAGCAAATTCCGATAAGTGTACGATGATACTTTTTTAGGGTGGTAACATAGTGTTATTCAAACGCAGTGTATTCAGTTAACAACACATAAATGTATAATTATATGTGAATACCAGCTTACCACTATCTCTTGCAGTAGGTCCTAGTCCCTTGCCATAGATGATGTCCCTAGCACGGTTTCCTTCAAAATCTTCTCTATTGAAATGGCGTTTTGACTGAAAATGCGCCACCTTCTATAATTGAATACAAACCAAAAATCCAGCTCACAAAACAACATATAGTTTTGAAATAGAGATTAGATGACTGAAAAGCGTACAGCACGTCTAGATTCATTCAATTTATTTCGGACCTCAATAAACGATTTCTTCCCTTCATTGACTGGTTCTAGATGCTTATTTAAAAATGAAATGCCGATCGAAGAACATTTTCTGGAATCGAGAGAACTTCCATGCGAGTAATTGTCTTTCTTTTTTTCTTCCTCAGAAGGACACACAATCCCTTCGACATTTTCCACAAATTCTGAATCCGCTTCCCTTTCTAATTTTGTTGATACTGTTTGGCGAGAAGGTATCTCCTCCGTATTTAATACAGCGAGCGGATGACGCGACTTTTGAGAATATTGTAAATTGGCAGCCGCTTCTCGAATACGTTCATCCAATTCAGACATCCTTTCACCATGTTCTCTTAACAGCCGTTCTCTGAAAGGTATATTCCACATAAGATACAAAGGCCAGAGGAAATAACACAGTATTGTGGTGAAAAAGTAACTCCCCATTTTTGAAAATCAAATAATTTAGTCATTCAGCGGTGTTATTATTTATAAAAATGGAAAGCGAGAACATATGAGGGTTTTATTTTAGATTACATTTCCGCTTAGGCATTTGCTTCGAGTTTTTAAACCTCTCGATCCCCTATTATAGAATCCGTGGAATGCCTTGTGTTTTATTTGACGATTTTTTTGAGCATGCTCTTCTTATGGTACCCAAGCTTTCAGGCAGATGGTAAATTCCCTTTGAGACATGACGATTTGAATAATGATGACTTCTCCATATCGTAGTGTCTAGTTCGTCTATCTAATCAGTTGCAATTGACACGATATAATATGACGTGATCGAGATAAGACACGTATGTAAAAAGACATTCTGAAAGGAAAGCGAAACAATGCTTTGCCGTGTATAGGAAGTACAGTATTAAATCCAAGTCATCACCGTGTCATTTCCGCATTATAACCATGGATGGTCACGGCATGATGAAATCAATCGTCATTCATGGATTGGTCCGCTGTCCGAATAGATCATATTTTGCCACATCGCCTGATGCAGCTCAGTGATTGGTTCAATCTCCTCCGACTTATCACTATTGGGACAAACCCTATACCAAGAGTATAAACAGAACCTTATTTTTCATTATTAAACATCTAGTTACTAGACTAGCCGTGTCTGGTTAAATCTCCCTTTCTCTCTGGGGTCTGAGCAAGTATAGCAAATTCCATAACCTCATATTTTAGTTTAAATAAATAGATTGACTAGCACCAACTACTACTTAAATGTTCTTGGCCCAAATTTCCCCATCGGATACAAGTGTGCAAAGAGGAACATGGACATGCAACCAGTCCATTTTCATGAGAGATTCATAAATTTCATACTGGAAAAGAAACCAGATCTACAATTAAGCGATGCTGCAGAATTGCTGCCAGATATCACTTTTCAATCCAAGGTATTGATGTCTTAATATTCTCCGGGAGAAAAGAGGACTGGCAAACCGTCTCAAGTCGACTTAATAGTGAAGTTGAAAAAACCGACTTCCAAAAAATCACAAAAAATTAACTAAAATCTCTCCAACCTGAATGCAGTCTCAAATTTGCTTAAAATGTGGACTTTCGACTTGACCTTCTAAAAAGAATCGAAGAGGACCCAGAAAGGATACTTTCTGATAACACAAATGCCAGAGAATTCAGCATCTGAAGGAAAACACTATCTTGATTCAAAATGGTTCACAGAAAAATTTCGACAGTTAGACTCGATACAACACGTTCCAAGACACTACACTTTTGTGATGACCTCTAACTATCATGAACAACGTCATGGTTTGCAAGTTCTTGAAAATTTAAGCTTTAATCGATATTTTTAAGGGGAGGTTTTATATCGCTCCGTAGATTGGGACTTGAGTATTAACCTCATGAAAAGAAGTTAGCAAGAGCCGATGAAGCAGTGATCAACAATAATATTCAAAATGTAATACCAGACGTCCAGCAGCTTGGAAGGAATTCATGGTAAAGGAAAATAGAGCAAGTATTTGGCTATTGAAAGTACATTATATCATCAAAATTCTAGTGTCCTGCCTTGTCCACTGACTTCGTTCGCAATCCGACTTTCTCCGTATAAACTTATTATTAATTCTGCTTTCTGTTTTCCGTTCTATTTCTATAATCGATACATTTGGCTACGAGCCGTGAATGAAGTCCAACTTGAGTTAACTCTAAAGACCTCTAATAAGCTCAAATATCTTAGTTGGTAAAACACTAGCCAATCTTGGTTAAAAGAAGATATAACCTTGTCTTAATAAAGTAGTCAATCGCTCAAGTCGATCAACAGGACAACAGACTTTGAATATTGTAGACGTAAACTCATCTAGGGATCTGAAATCAAACCCTAGAAAATACGATAATAAGCAGTGAACTATATCCATCAATTGTGATCCGAATATGATGTTAAGTCCATAACTCATATACTTATTTTCTATTTCGAATAGCCCCTCTCCTCCTCTACTTCACCATTTATTTGACACAATTACTGGTCTTGGAGTTTGGATGATTCGTCATGAATAAGAGTGGCAAAAAGTCATTTGAACAAAAGACTCACTTTTCTTCTTCCACAATTTTCGTTTGAGCAGCATCAGGCCTAAGAAGCTCAATCTCCTCACGCTGTAGGGTTGCTAATAGTTCAAGTTCCCGTTTTCGTTTTTCTCGAATCGCCTCTTCCGCTTCTTGTCTCAGCGCTTGCCGTTTCTGAAATTCAACTTCCCTCGTTGCCTTTTCTTTAGCTAGAAAAAAAGTAGAAAATAAAATACTCATCAGTGGCAAAGCGATTAACGTGATTGTCTGTGGGGTCCGAGATCACGGGTTCGATACCCATGAACGTAATGATCATCCGCACTGGTTAAATATAGCTAATAAAGGGATGGCAGAATTTCAGTTTCTCTCCAGGGAGGCTCAATGATGCTACTTCAGTACCCAAGGGGAGTACTGGAAAACGCTTTCCTAAATAGACTTGAGAAATTATAAGCGCCCACAAAGATTTTCAGGCGTACAATTTGTGGACGATCTTTTATCCGAACTGAGCATCATCACATTTAACGTAACAAGATTAGCATTATTGGCCGCCGCTTACTGCAGCATGTAACGATTGGCGCTTAAAAGCCGAGAAAGTGTCTGGATACATCTCACTGATAAGTGCAAAAACTAAACTATGTCTTAAGAAGTCTGTTTGCCGTAGTATTAATAGACAGCTACTAAACAGGGGGACATTTCTATGAGTTCTGCATTTAAGAAAGAGTATTAGAAAAAGGCAGGAAGAGATCGCCGCAAATACAATGGGTAATGCTTTAAAACCAAGAAAAAAGGGATGGAGGCTTGGGACTTTCTTTTGTATAGTGTAGTTAACTTAAATCAAAAATCAAGTTTAAAATCCAAGAACAAAAAGACCAAAGGTGGTTTGATTAGATAGACTTAGAGAGTTGGCTTATGTGGATCGAACTGAGATTAATTTCGGGGCAGAAGGAACGCATTGATTCTGGCTCCCAGTAACAGTGGAATCCAATTACGACTGATATTTGAACACCAGGGAAATACTGAATCAGTCACTTACCGGATTACTAAGCGATTTAAATTCCGGTAACCTCAGCGATTTAAATGGAATTTATATAAACAATCGTTGTAAGCATGCGACCGAGGCGGTGTCTTGATAGCTCGCGCTTTTCTTGCTCAATGAAAAAGATAACACTATTTCAACTGGTCAACAAAAGTGATAGCACCGGTCCACAAGCACTAAATAAAGGGAAGATAAGGAGGTTTGACTAATCTAAACGCAGAAATCAAGTGTTCAAATCGAAGTGGAAACCAAAGAGCTACTATTCAAAACTCGAGACCAAAATTTCTACAATGAAGTCCCGAATGGTTTAAGAAACTGCAAGCGAATGCTTATGTACAATCCAAATTTCAAATAAAACTATGTATAATATGTCATTTTCAGATCATAGTTCAGAGGGTAAGCCCGCTTTAGGCCATAGAATTCAAGAAGTACAACAGATGTAGCGATAAGGAAATGAATAAGTAAAAAATACATAATAAGACTTAGCTAAAGGCGAAATTCTATCCCAGGACTGAGAGATAAACCATAAATCAAATTATGTATTGAAAAGTACAAAGATTTTTCTTTAATATTTCTCTCGTGTTTAATGACAAAATTACGACAACCTCAAAATTTTAGCCATCCCAACTCTGCTATTTAGAGATAATTTAAGTTGCTCCATCAACCTTTTAAAGAATTCAATGAATTGGAAGTGGCAAAACGGAGCATTATAATTAACTGGTCACTAAGCACTGAAAATCGTAGACAAGAGCCGCTCAGTAATCCAGGTGACGATTAACTCAATTTGGAACTTGAACTTCTCCAAACTCTTTCATACACTGACTTTATTAACAACACCTCGCTTCTTCTTCTTTATCATCTATTAGACTTACTAAAAGCAGATTTTCATTGCTTTCAGGCAATGAAAATTGAAAATATTTTGCCTTGATATGGCTTATAATTTAGGAATAACATGGATAGTATGATAAATTATCAAACAATGCTGATTTTCGTCATATTCTAATTATTCAGATAACACACGTAATAGATGAAAATCTAACACAAAATGGAGGATATCTCACAAAACAGGATACTTCAAATGCGCAAGAATTGGTGACAAATACAGGAGAAAATCAAGGCAATTACCAACTATGCTTCCGTAGAAAAATCAATCTTACTACCATATCATATGAAAGTCTACTTTCTGGGAGAAAAACATTAAACAAACAAGACTTTTCAAATATCTAACTTAAGCAATTAAGTGGACTTACCCAGCCTCGCATTTCGCTTCGATGCATAGGAATCAAGGGCCTTACGTAGTTCTTTGCGTTTCTGGTCCTCGACTTTAAGTAATTTCTCCATCCTCAAGATAAAACAAATCAAATAAAAAAAATAATAAAACGAAATTTGATAATTCTTAAGAGGCAAACTTAGCACACCATTTGAGTTTTACTGCTTCAGAGGCCTTTTTGATTACACATTGGTGATTTTCAATAAGAAGGCGAAGGTCAGAAAGACTGAGACAGGGAAATGTCAAACATGGAAAGGCGTTCGAGTTCTCGAAGAGAAAATGCTGAAAACACAAAAAATACCCTATATATATTCCGTTTATAGGGGACTGAGTATATAACCTCGGCATGTCAGCTCTAGTCACTATGCTAGCATCTTAACTGAAGAAAGTTGGCCTGAAATGGTTTTCCAATCAGGCCAAATAATCAATAGTCAATAAGCTCTGAATTCCCACAGAAAACAGCGGAAAAATCCTCAAATTTTGACACTATTCACTGGTCTACCTTCGTATCTTTCTTGCTCAAATAGACGTTTATTCCATCTTGTTTTACCTATAAGATGCTCTATAAAAATTCTTACTTGTGTTTATCTGAGAGTCACCTCTGCTTATCATAAACTATTCTGCGATATCCCAGCTCTCTTGCTCACTGCGTTGTTCTCTTTCTATTTCGTGTCTGAATCACCATTTTTGTCTCTTCTTGCCTTGACAGCTCATGAATGCGGTAAAATTACGTTTTTGCTTTTCATGCAACTTTTGACCCTCTGATTTGAGAAAAGCTGTTATTTTCTGTAAATTGTTAGCAGAATCCTAGTTTCTTATGGGAACATCTTGGTCTAACTTGGTCAATCTCCAACAACTAGTTCTACTGACTGGACAGCACCACTTAAACTTTCTTCACGTTGTTGGCAAGCTGGCATTTTATCCCAGGTAGAACAAAAAGAAATAATAAGCCTAAAATGTGAGTAAAACTTGAGCAATAGCAAAAAGGCGATAAAATACTAAAGGAAGGAGTCAACAATGAAATACAACTGAAGCTTACATTCGGCGAGATGGAACGAAGGAGATGCACAGAAAGACCACAACGAAGAATACTGACTTCAGCAGAAGCAGGAACGAGACCAAATAAGGCTCCATCTTGATTTTCTGACTCCTTTCGCAAAGTTAAACATTCGACTGCTAACTGTTCAAAAGACTGGTAGTGAACTGCATATCGCCAGAAATTGGCATCTGCAAATAGGAACAAATGACGTGTTACTTAAATTAAAATAGTAGAAAGTGCTTTACGAATATTAGGCTTACCTTTTCGGTGTAAAAATCGATAATTAAAGGAAATAGAGAACTCATTGTGAGGATCCTCAATGACGCCAACTTTCATCCACAATTGAAGAAATCTGGAAACAAAATAAATGCGATTAAACCGTAGATAGCGAACCAAATAACTGATTTTTCAATCAAATTCTATAATATTTGAAAAAAAAAAATGTTTTTTTTTTCGTTTAATTACTAAGAAAGTCGAGAACTCTCGAAGCCCCAAGGACCACTTTTACAAGAGAATAACATTCTATTACCTATCTTGCTGACCAGAATTGATCAGGGCGATTGGTCACTAACAGCACTGGAAATAGATGGACATTGACCTCGTGGCCAATGCGTCATCAGCAAACTACTGGGTTGACGGATCTTCTGATTTTTATTCCTGTGTGGTGGAATTAAGAATCAAGTTCCTCAATGTTATATGGCTAGCCAACTCACCAAAACTAATCATTAAGCTATATCTAATTTGCATAAAAACCAGAAATTTTCCCAATAAGTCTAGAGCTATTTCCGCTCTATTTCCAGGTCTGACGTAATACCCACGAACTCGATGGTTGCAATTTTGTTCTTTAATAATGCCTTCAGAATAGCCAAAGAGCATCTTAAGGCAATCGATCAGTGCAAATACGAATATATCCACTCTCTCCTTCAATAAAAACAGGATAATTCTGAAAAAAAACAAGTAAAACTAACAGAGAAGCTTAAGGAAGAAAATGTCTTCTCAATTCAGTCAGATTCCACCATTTCAGACCATTTCAATCAATCAAAACTTTTTTACCGTGATTACAACACTGGTTGCATATTCACAAAATGGTTTCAAAAATACAAGGACATATTCCAGATGGGTATGAAAAACGTTCAACAGGAGAAAAACGATTTAAATTCTATAACGCAATTTTTGGTCAAAACAAATATGAGAGATTTACGATTTCAATCTTAACCAAAGGAACAGCAGACCTGAAATTTGATGAATGAGAGCAGACATCGCTATTCCGTGTAATGTATCGATGTCTAGCAAGATTCAAGAGACTAGATGAGAATGGGGAAACGTTCTCAAATTAATTTAACGGTGAATTTGAAAGAACCAGCTTTCCAAAATGCCGACTATAATTTCTTCTTAAATCTTCGCAAGAACCTAAAGCACGATTTTACTTCCTAAAAAAATCAGAAAAGAATCGAACCGATATTCGTGCTGCAGGTCCTATCACTTATTTTTACGCTCTGAGTAACGGTAGGTTTATACCGGTGACACCACAGACACACAGTTTAACTTTAAATCACTTTGAAATCTGAAGCAAATCTAAAACGGAACTCACCGAATGAAAGGAGTGGCAGCACGATGAAATATGAATTCCAAACTCCTCGAAGTATTTGGAGAACTGGTAATGACTTGACGACCAATCCATGCAAGAAGGCGTATACCAGAAAGATACTGAACCTGAATGTCTTCAGCGTTATCTTGTGTCGAGATTGGAGACACTCCAAAAGCATGTGCCACTGCACTGTAAGGGAAGCAGAACGAACAATTGACGCAAGTCCTGAGATACAATTTACTAGATTTTTCTTATCCACATAAGGAGTTAGCGACCTACTTGATCTCAAAAATATGTCACTACGAGCTCACTGCGGAAATTTGGGAGTTTAATTCCCAGGCTCGACCCTACCACAACAATCTGTTTTCTCAGGTGGTTTATTCACATTTAGTGTGATGGTTCCTAAGCCTCGGTGGCAGATGCCATTTCCCACCAGCGGTGTCAAGATCTGTAGTGTAAAGATACCAACTCATACCTCTGCAGGCATTATCAGTTGATTACTTTCTCGGTTACTTATCGAAAAAACAGAGTACGCGAAATTTGCCAACTCCCTCATCGTACCTCAGTCCCGCCTTAACAACCCAGATTGCTCCAGCTCAGTACCGACAATTTTTGCCCTTCCTTCAGATTTTTAATTGTTCTTCCTAGTCCATCCTCATTTTCCCTCTCATTCATTTCCATATGTCTAAAATATACCTGATCCTAATTAACTCTAGGTCAGCCCTTGTCACTGCACTGAAAGAGAAGTAAAAAGTGAGACGATTAGCACCATTATTCAATTATTAAAAGAAATAAAATAAGCTCCTCATTGTGTCGGTCGTCCACCATCCCAGGAAAAAAAAATCATTCTCTACTCGTCATATAATACATGTGAAATCTCTTTATAATTACAGTGATTACAGGTTCTGTAAGCCACTAAGCGTGTTGCTACTGAGGCATCGGAAGTAGGTTAAGATAGCAATTTCGCCAGCCTCTACGAAAGCACTTGCCACCAGGCAGATCAACATGGGATCATTAAGATTAGATGTGATGTACCCAAACCGAACAGCTGCTGGCAAGATGATTGCTTGCTTTCGCCTTTGTACTTAAAGTAGCTCTTATCTCATGTAAAGCTATTTTAGAAGCCAAACCAGGTTAGGCTGTATATCCTCTAATGAAACTAATGGTCTTCCTAAGATAACAACAACCTTTAATGAGTGAGAAGACCAAGAATTAAGTAGAACTACGCGTTTATTGAACGATTGGAAATGAAAGAGGGTAAGGGAGGAAGAAGGAATTGAAAGGAAACAGAGAAGTGTCAGTACTTTGGGAGGATAATCCAGTTTGTAATGGACAGGCGAAACGAGGTGCGATAAGGCAATTGACCGAATTCGCCTACTTTTTTCATTGACAGACAATTGACAGAAAAGAGATATGAATCAGTAGGCGCGCGAAAAAAAGGCTGAGCAGGCCTACAAATCAGCGTGCACGGGTACTAAATGCTCTTTAATGTCTCTCAGCCCGCCGTTTATTCTATCTTCTATAATGTTGCAGAGCCTTCGTTTTATATTGCCTTATCTACGAGACGATTTTTAATGAATACGTATTTAGACCCTTCTTCTTGCAGTACCTTCATAACAATAAAAACATTCATTTACCCTTGTTCGTAATTCTATAATTTAATATATTATAGAATTTTTCAATTCCTTGTTGTTTTATGCCTCATTACCGTGTCTAATTTTTCCAAGTAGCTAAGCATTTACCGGATTGAAGAATAATTCAATGTACTTTATTTGGCGTGGAAGCAAAACAACTCAAGTTTGATTAAAATAGCAGAAAGGTTTAAAGAATGCAAGTTTCTTTCAAATAGAGGTTTCAAGGGGTGTCACCAATCTACCCATTGGAAAGGGTGTAGGAATTTGGTTTTCCTGAACTGCAGTTGGCTTATCGGCGTTCATTACTAACCTTTTGACCCATTTTACTCTTTCCATAGTCTTTATCGCTCTTCTTAATTGACATGTCTTTTTAAACACCTTATATTGACATTACCACCAATCCCTGATTGGCAAACTTGTATAATGGAGTCGGGTCAAAGCCCGCTCATAATCAAACTAAATAGGTTTGGTTAATAAAACCAGCGGTTAATCTGAACGACCTCCCAAAGTACATAAGCGGACACTCTCCGACCGACCGACACACATCTAATCTGCACGTCATTCTGTCACCACGTCACTTCTCTGACTGCCTCAATATTGTTCTTATTGTCTAGGTGCTTCTCTACACCTACGTCAAGCTTTCAACTAACTGTTTCTGATTACTGTGAGGTACTTAGTTCACCGCAAAGATATCACTGCATGATCCAAACCTCTCAGACATTCGTCTAAATTGCCTAACTTCACTTTCCGTTTGATCCCAAATATATTGAATAATTTCCTAATAACCATATAATAAGCGGGAATTAGGCGCCAGTCTTTACTCACAGCATATTTGTCATCATGGGATGCAGGCAGTGAGTCAGCTCCAACAATTCAGCGCCATCATGCCGTCGACGTCGACGCCCAGAAAAAACCGTGCGCTCTAGTGTGACCGTGTATACGCGCAACCACTCACTCAAACCATGCCTCAACGCACTCCACACGTTGCCATGGTAGCCTCCAGCATCGCCTACATCACATCCTAACAACGATTTTGAGGCCAGCCAATCAAGACGCCGAAAAGCTGTGGCCGAATGCAGATGGGATTCCAATAAGGAAAAAAGACTTCCATGCGTTGAGTTGAAGGCGAGGGTATCCAAGGGGTCACCGCGCCAGACAAAAATCCCTTTTAACGGAGATTCCCCCCCTTTCTGAAGCCAGTAAAATCGAGTGGAAATAACACCAAGATGAGAGAGAAGAAGATCGTGGATAAAAGAGGAACGTTGGAGAATTAGAGATTCGGAGGTTACTGAGTCCAGAGATACTTCAGAAGGGACTTTAATTGGAGGAGATTGTTGATAACGACTTTTGAAAGCACTTACAAGAGCATGAGCTGATAGACTGCCCATCTCAGTGATGAAAGGCTTTTCTTTAGCCGATATAGAGCTAGAAAAAAAGCACGATATTTCTCTAGTCTTCGAATTAAAAGATTAATAGAGTATATTAAAGAAACCTTAACTTGCCTATTTCTATCTTCCCAAGAATGAGAAATGTCAATCTCATTAGAATTTGCTATGCCTTTCGATTTATCAGTGAATCTGCGGACTTGAGCAATATCCTCCAATGATACCTGAGTGCTTTTCATAGAAGTTTTTGAATGAGGTTTTGTTACGAAGCCCTAAATTTAAAGAGAAGTAGAATTCAGTGAATGACTCTAAATGAAATAAATTTCATAAATTTCCATGTTTAAAAGTCTACCTGAACAAAGTATTAAAGTATCATAAATATATAGCTAAATAAGAAGCCCTAATTCATATGCTGCTCAACTTTTCTGAATAAATTAACCAACATATAGGTGGAAAAGGAATCATGCAACGAAAATAAGAACAATGCGTCAGGAGAAGGAATTTGATAATGATTTTATATTGATTACGAATTTGATAAAGAAAACTGAGGTAAAATACACAAACTACAAGGTACTACAAGGAATTCAACAATTTCATCACAGAGTAAATAGGAAGGGATCGAGAGTATAAAATTAACCCAAGTTGATGGACATGGTTTAACTGGGAAAGTTAACATTTTATGGTGAAACTACCTTGCGATAAATAGACATGAACACAAAATTTCAAGACTATCATCTCTAAGAAGACGTTGGTGTAATCCAGACCGCCTCTGAGATATTGCTAAGTTATGTCTAAAGTCTTTCAGATCTAGTTGGAAGAAAACAAAGGGTGTGTAGATTTAAAGCATGTATTTTTTTAAGATGAAGAAATTGCAAATATATATTTGAATATATGGAGAACGATTGGTGGCATGGTTATCCAATAATTACGGCAGGAATGAGATTTAACTGCCAGGCTCGAGCGTGAAAAGCCAGTAACCGATAATCCAGTACACTGAAAGTATTCGTTTCGGCCTCTTACCAGGGTCATGAAGCTAGTTAAGAACCATGCTCTCGGTCCCCTATTTTTCTTTCCCAATTAAATGCCTATCCTTTTGAACTCAATAAAATTCCTGATTTCTATTAGGATTAAGAAGATATTTACTCACAACTGTTGAGAAGATACTAAATTTCGAAAGTTAAAGTCCTATCCTCTTACATGTTACACTCGCTCATTTCTTCCCTACACACAGATTTGTACGTACCTAAATACCAAAGAAGAATATATTGGACGAAAGTCGGAGGAAAGGCAAAACTGATCGGATGATATGTGAATAGAAACTCCCAGACAGATTAAGAAACTTCGAAGAACATCAGCAAATGCATTGGGAAAAAATCAAAAGATATGAAGCAAAGGAATCAAATTAATAATCAGTTTTTTAGTAAATCATATTACTTAAAATATTTCCCATTCAAATAAACATAAAAAAGTGCGGAATAAAAAAAATTAAACAACAGAAAACATACCGAGTCAGTGGAGAAACTGCTTTGACTGGAGAACCTTAAAAAATTAATTAAATTAACCAGTAAAATAATAAACATAAAATACCACATTCAGAAACAAAATCGATTACTTTGCAAATGGGTCCTTTAAGAAAGTTGAGGGAATTTCAAGGATATCACCTGATTCAATGACAGAAGAAGATTTAAAGGTAGTTAAGGCTCCCATATACTGACATGTTCGCGGAAGTGTAGCGCTTTTTAAGAATATGTTTCGACTTTCACAAAACTTAAAAATAATGTTTTAATATGAAGCACATGCCCATGATTTATCCTTTGATTTTTCGCAAGAAGAAAAGTGAGATTTTTCGCCACAATTAGAAATGTCCGACAGTAAGGTCGACTCAAAAAATTTTGAAGGACTGGTCTAAATGGTCATTAAAACTCGAACAGGAAACAAACCAGTATAGAATACCGACTTTCATTGTCAGTAGTATTCATTAACGAGAATAAGTAGATTAAAATATCATCCCGATTTCCGAAAGGGGCTAAAGTAATCACCAAATTATTCACTTACTCTTATTAAAGGCGCAGAGAGAATTAGACACTTTATTTCTTCTAACCAAGTTGCTTTCTTGGCTGATAAAAGCACGAACAAGTGAATCTTTATATTCTTTAGATGATAACGGAAGTCTTTCCTTTGAATATCTATTTAAATTAAGTAAAAAACCATTACTTGTGTGGACCAGGAAGGTAAGCAAAATAAGAATTTAATCCAGAAATTCGAACATGTCGTTGCTGGAGTGCAAAATCTCGAGAAATTTTTGAAACTCCTGCTTTCGACAAATTCGTTGATAATATTTTATCACAAAATTCGATAAGATCCGACATCTACCACTGCAATATCTTTTCTCAGACCTTGAAATTGAAAAACCCACAAAATTGGTGAATATTAATTTGCATGTGGTTAATCAAAAACAGCCTCACTCGGTAAAATTAAAAATAATAAATATATTTGAATTTTAATTATACAAAAAATACACTAAATCATTTACTTTTACAATTTACTGTGTGATATCAATGGCGCGCATTTGCTATCTTCATTGATGGTTAACGTAAGTCCTCATTGATGGAAGCTTCTTGTTATTGATATTGGCTTTGTCTATGTTCTAATGATTTAATTTTGTTTTATAATGTATGGTCTTTTCTAAAGTAAGACTTCTAATATCAAACAGAATCGAATAAAATTTATCATTAAGCTTCGAAATCAGTGTCGTTTTGACGATTCTTCAATTCTTGTGCATATCATTTAGGTTCAAATTGTGGACGCTTTTGCTATTTTGTGGGTTTTACCTCTCCTCGTAACCGGCTATATGTTTGATGTCGCTTTGCTTTCGCATGGTATGCCCAATAGCACTCAAGAGGTATATTTGCCAAGTCCCTATGATCCTTATTCTCCGCTTGTCAACTGTTCATACCTTCCACGGCATTCATTTTGGTGTGAACCCCCAGAAGGTTGTCATGAAAATCATTCCCTATAACGGCTTCTTTTTTTAGATCTTCAGGGAAATAGAACATTGTTCGAAAAGCTCGGTAATCAGGGCTGTTTTAAGTGGGGCGGAATACATCCAAATGACGTTCAACTAACAACGCTGACGTGCCACGTCCTTCCTGGTATCGAGTGTTATGGAAATCGTACATTCCATCTCCCTAATTATCCCTGTCTTCGTTATCATGGCTACTACTTCCTTACCACTCTGCTCTACAGCATTTTTCTTGGTTTCCTTGGAGTTGATCGTTATTGTCTAGGTCATCTCGGTACGGGCGTTGGAAAACTTCTCACCTTGGGAGGATGCGGAGTGTGGTGGATTGTTGATATCATTCTTTTAGCTCGAGGTGATCTCGGGCCTTCCGATGACAGCTCTTGGATGCCGTTTATTTAATACTTCTTAAGAGATTATCTTTTTGAATTTATATTAATAAAACTATTTTAAGCCATATTAAGGCTTCTTGCTTAATTTGCATTGCAAGTGTCTTTATATGTCAATGTTTTTAGATTATTATTAAAAATCGACATGGAAGATCCTACTAATTTGTCATTTGTGGACCCTAATTCGGAATTCACTTCCACTTATCCCAATGGACTTAGTTTGGACGATCTCATTCCATTTTACGAGGATATTGAAAACGACAAACCTCTTCAGCTGGAATGGAAGTTTCCTGGTAGGATTAAACGACCTTCCCCACAGGGTAATATCCTCTTTTTCTGGATTTTTGGATTATTTCATTGCTTTCTTTTTACTAATAGCGTTGCTTTGATTTCTACCTTTTTATTATGTAGTGTCATTTATTTGTTTAACCCTGTTTATTACCCATGGCGATGCAATACTACTTTTATAAATTCAATCACAAAACAACAGAATAGTCCATTAGGACATAAACGTAGAGGTTAAATATGAAAGTTAGAATGTCTGGAGTCTTATTTGATTTCTGGAAGCATTGAGTTGTCAATTTTCTAATAAAATTCATTTGTTTCAAAGCTCAATTTTCAAGACTTGATCCATGGACATCTGGATAAGTTTTATTCCGCGGTCTTCTGAGGTTGTTGTTAGATGAAGTTCATTTTATTTACCATCCCAGGACAAAAAATAACTTTACAAATTTCCATCGTGGTTAAACATCCAAACATATAGAAAGTGAAAGTTCTCTAAGAGGGTGTATTTTCATTATTAAGAGGGAGTATTTAGTTAGTAGAAGTGCTTATATAGGACTCAGGAGAGCCCTATCTCATCTAAGCTCCCGAATCGTCAAACGCACTCTTTTTATTATTTTCCTCTTTATTAGGAAAATCTTGTTTGATTTATCTTACAGCGGTGGGCAGGTAGCTAGAATTACCATGGGTATGGTTCAACATTTACCATAGTGAATCTCTCTAATAACGAGCTCTTAACGTAGTAAATGGATACCTTCTATAGATATCCGAAAATAGTGACACCTGTTCTTTTATCTAAGTTGAGTAACGATGGAAAGAAAACTCCTAATTCTAAGTGAAAGATACCGGGATAGTAAAAGCAAAGATGGTTTTGACTTAGCAGAGCTTTCTAGAGTTCATTTAAGGTAATTCTGACAATAATATTACTAGCTATATAAATGGACAATTATTAACACTTTTTTAGTAGATGGTTACACAAATACAAATGTCATCTTTTGGCTATTAGAAGGAAAAAGTCTGGGTAGACTATTCCAACTATTAAACGCTCTGTAATTCTAAAGGCGGAAGTAGCACCATCATTCAATCTGTCAACCTTGGTCTACTCGGTTTTACATTTTTTCCGAAAACAGACAAATTTGAACTGGATTATAAAATGCGAGATTGAGAAAATACAGGCGAATGCAAACCTTTTTTGTAACCGACGTCTATAACTTTAACTCACCTAAGCTCCAATCCAACGCTCCTCAAATTATGCAACAATTAAGTTTTAGGACAAAGATGACTGAATCTACGTATGATGGTTGGTTTCAAATGTAAAATCCTCCTATTTTCTTTATCCCTCCCTCGGTACCTTTAAAGATGTGTATCCGCTGTTTGACTCCGGTATGGCCTTTTCGTTAGAATGGATCAGGTCACTACAAACTTTCTTTAGAGGTTGGTTGAATTCACAGCTTATGAAAAGTTTCTTCAGAGAGTTATTCGATTTAGCCCAATAATCCCATGTTTGACTATTTAGTTCGCTTTTTGGTGTACTTTAGAGACTGAACAAAAGAATGAGGGAACCGCGGTAAGCAATGAAGCTTTTGAAAAGAAGAATGATACGTCGTCTAACCTCACCGAGAATCAGCCCGACTTTGCCGAATTCGACTTTGATACAGAGACGATATCCTCCTCAGCAATTCCTCAAGCCAGACGTCCACTCGGTAGTTCTGCTAGGCCAGTTCGTGAGAGACGGGTTGCACGTCTAGATAAGATACTTCAAGAAGACCGCAACCTCAGACGCATGGAGGAACAGATGAGACAAGCAGCTGAAGCAGCAAAGAGACAACAGCAACTTCAACAGGAGACCCAATTTACGCAACCAGTTGAGGAAAATAGTGCATCTATGGAGGAAAAAACTAATGAGGCACCTGCAGGGGAAGAAGTCCAGCAAACTGAGCAGAATCTGAGCAGTGAAAAGCTTGAAAATCCTACGACTTCTGACTTACCTGCACAAGTTGAGCAGATGGATATTAATGTTGAAGAGGAAAAGGCAATATGACTGCGATTTGTTTTACTTGTTTATTTGTAAATATATAATGTGAAATTTTTTAATGTTTTGTTTGGTTTATAATCAGCATAAGTGCTGGTTCTCCTCGTCCATTGACTATCGTTTGTTCAGTGACTAGTCCAGTGCCGGGGTTATCAGAAAGAAGGCATAATCGATGATTGGCGTTGGGGACTGAGGAATCCAGTTATTTCGCTCTTTATTTACAAAGAACGGAGTAAATTGCCACTGGAATGAATGACTAGCAACGCGCATACCAATGATAGCCTGTGTTTTAGCACTACCTACGCTTGTCATGGCCGTGTTAACTTCAACAAGATCTGCTTACTCGTAAAATAGCTTAACTGTACTCCTTATTGAAAAATAGGACGATTGTTAGATCAAGAGTATGTTCTTTGTGCGAGAGGCACCTATGTTCAGTACCATTTGTTCTATACTCTTAGTGGATTATTTTTACTGTTACCCTGAGAAAATTTTCGATCTTGAGAGGCAGCTGAAATCAGTCAACAGAAGGGGTGATAAATGATAAAGAGAAGAGGTCAAAAAGATGCTGAGAGCAGCATCTGAAATTCCGCGACCTTAAAGAATGGGTGGTTGCACCAATCCCTCATTTTGGTAGAGCATTTAGCTGGTATAAGCTAAATATTTGTCTGACATCAGAGAACTTAGGGTTGGATCTTGAAGTATGTGACTGTGAAACTACAAGAGAACTCAGATCTCTTTGAATGAAAATCACTGGATTTGTTTCCAATTGTCTTGAAAACTATTTTCTAACAGAAGTGAATTCCTCAGGTTTCCTAAGGTTGTTAACGACCAAACAGCACAAATTGCAACTCAAGCTCCAGAGATATTCTTATTTTTCAAGAAAGACATCTTCATAATTTACCTTGTTGGTTAGCTTTATGCTCAAATTGTATTTGCAATACTATCATCAAGTGATCATTTTTCCTGATTAAATGGACCTAATAATAAGATGAGATCAGTGGCAATGTATCAAAGATTCCGGTTGTACAGCACTTTATAAATAGGTAGTTCTCGTTTCAAAGTTTATGATTCGTTCCTTGGATTGTAATAAATCTAATCTTTTTCAAAATGAGCCAGTCTAGCCACTTCAATTCATTTTTATCCTTCACTTTCCCTTTTGCATGATTTTCAGCAGCTTAGAGTCTTAAGAAGGCAGAGCTGAGATATTTTACTTGGCGTTAACAGAAGATGGGTTGTGATCAGATTATTCATAAACGTTAAAAATTTGAGTGAGCTATGCTAAATTAAGATCATGTCAGGTCTTTAACATGAGTTGATTATCCTAATCAATTGGTAAATAAGCGCAAAATTCCATGGATAAGATCGGGCTGAGTAATTTGTGGAACGATTGATGAATTCTGAATTTATGGGACACGAAGCAGTGAAATACCTATTCGGTTCAAATTAAACTGAGGTAAATAACTTGATATTATTCTCATCATCTCTTTGATCCCTCTCCATATATCTCATATGGAACTTTACTGTTATGCGATTTTACTTGCTTTCCCACAATTAACTGTTGCAATTTTGACATTTCGATTATATTTATAAAATTAACACGGTAATGACTACATTAACGTAGAGTGAAAAAGGAAAAATGTGAATACAAACGACGGTTCCTTTATTGAGTAAGTACACATTTTATATACGAATCAGATGTAGGTTATAGAGGAAGGTCATTCTCAAGAAAAAGCACGTGAGAAAAGAATTTAGGACATCCAGCTCCTGAGTTAGGGAATAAGTAGAGTTGGGACATTCAGTTATTGTAAAACAGATACAGTTTAAGATGGATTAAACGAATTTATAGCCACTAGGACTGGAAACAGAGAGACTGTTACTGGGTGCTTTAGTTTAAGGGAGGGAAGGAATATCAATCTAAATATCCTTCTAGAGCTAGAAAGAAACCTGACAAAGTCATGATTGAAACAAATCTATATGGACGCGAAAGAAACCTTTGGTGTGACAACTAAAATGTCTAATAATTTCGATTCAGGTAACTCAAAAAATTAAATCCCAATCAGAGAAATTTGAACCGATTGTTTGTTTTGAATGTTCGCACAAAAGAAAGCGATATTCACGCAATATCGATCAGATAAACGATTTCAAAAGCTTTCCAATAAGCGAGTGTCCAATTTTCGGTTGCTTTAAATATATGAGTGGTTTTACGTTAAATATCAGAATGTTATATTGCTTAAATTAAATTCAAGGGTAGCTTCTTCGGAGGATCTTTTGAAAAAGCAGCAAGTTGTTGAAATTCCCATTTTCATAGAGCAAGTCCCCTACTCTTCCCAGAATTTATTTCCTCATTGCAATAACGATCGCTTTTCAGACTGATATAATGTATAGTCGTTGTAAACGGGAGCAAACATATTAACGACATTCAGCTACTCACCTCCAGCCCCTTCCCAGCAGTTTAAACTACATGTCTTTGGTTTTGATTTTATGATCAGCATAACGCATATTAAATGATAAGTAAACAGAAAATTATTTTGAAGCAATTTTTCTCCGGCACATACAGGCTGGTACGCAGCGTTCAGTTACTTTAATCATGTAAAAAGTTTATTAGCACAAACAGGCAAAGTTCTTTAAGGATTATTGCGGAACTAATTGGAGTGATTATATATATTCCCATAGTCAATCTAACCATAAGATCAAGAGAGTGCATACAAATTGCACAGACTTTCATGCAAAAAATACTCAGGCAACTCATAAAACTATGGCTTTGTCGACATTACGTTCTAAACACATTAACATCGCTAAATTCAAACTATCATTAATTGGTGAATGGCATTAAAATGTGTAAAAGCTCGACAGATGCAAGTGAGGTCATTCGTATCCACTACGACCTTGATTTTAAATTCAGTGGTTTATTATAAATTAGAATATGCTCAGTTAAATTTATCTTTACAATTAATAGTGTTTCCATTAAATTGGAGAACATAAGCTGAGAATATTCGATTTCAGTATTTTTTTATACATACTTAAGAAAAGAAATAGCTTTTCGGGAATTACAATAAAAATGATCTCATTTTGAAAAAAGATATGTAAATCATCTTTCTACTATTTTAAGCTATTGAAAGCTACATTTATTAAAATAGAAAAGACTGGAACCAGATTTCCTCAGGATGTGATTAAGAAGAAAGTATTAAAGGAAAAAAATAATCGTAAAACGCAAAACTGATTTGGTAACTAACAGTTTGTATAGAAACACCATAATGTAAATCAGTAGTGGCACATATTTATGAATGCGTGAACCTGATAAGACATTCACACTTATATTTCACTATTC
This sequence comes from Hymenolepis diminuta, assembly GCA_900708905.1. Classification (NCBI taxonomy): domain Eukaryota; kingdom Metazoa; phylum Platyhelminthes; class Cestoda; order Cyclophyllidea; family Hymenolepididae; genus Hymenolepis; species Hymenolepis diminuta. The sequence continues at coordinate 5,094,988 of CAADRB010000004.1, read as the reverse complement.
AAATTGTACTCTCTGACGTTACTCTGTCGTGACCTGCCATGATAAAAACATATTATTGATATTCCACCTTCGGTGCAATACAGAACAGCGTTAAGATCATGTAAGATCTTTATCGGCATTTGGAAGAGAATGAACTCATTGTCCTAATCGACCGGTAAAGAAGCACCGAACATGCTGAGTAATCTAGAGGGATGATTTATTTAATTTGAATTTTAGAACAGAAGCATTGAATTCCTCACTAGATTATTGTAACGTAACAGACTAGGAGCTCAGTAGTAACGCGGCAGATAAAACCAATCTAGAAAACTCAGTAATATGGCAGCTTAACACAGAAGCCAATAACCCAAACCAGAACACAAGGCACGGTGTGGTAGACACCCATGTACTAACGAAAGCAAAACTCAAACGGTATCTGCTTAAACAAATAGACATAATTATTAAGTGTCTTTTATCAGGGAGGAATGAGAAAGGAAATTACATTTTTATTTATAGAAGAAATGCTGGAAGAGAGTGAAAATACCTTTTATTTCTTCTAGCACAGATGAATAATGTCCCGACCGAATCTAAAATTCAAAGTGAGATAGTCTGACTTTGTCCTCATCATCACTTTGATCCCCTTCCCTACATCCCCTAGTAAACTCTACGGTAACCCGATTTCACCTGCTTTCCCACTCCGGAATGTTGTAAATTGTTCTAGTCGTTGGTCATAATACAAACCACACTCCAAGTTTGTCATAAATAAATCGAATATAGGTTAATGAGGAATTGCATTCTCAAGTAGACCCTCACGAAAACAGTAATCAGAAAATCTGGCTGCTGAGAGAAGAAGATAATTATTATTGGGAAGAAAACAGAGTTGCTACATGGGCATTTGGTCATCGCAAAACAGCTGCAGTCTCGAGGTCATCAATCATCAATCATCAATGAATTAAGCTAAAGCCACTTAATTACAGCAGGACAGGAAACCGACGGACTGCTGATTGGGTTTTGTCAGAAAACAGGAGTAATATTAATCCAGACATCCATATAGTTAGAATAACCAA
>CAADRB010000004.1:5035791-5081477 GCA_900708905.1 Hymenolepis diminuta | reverse complement strand
AAGCTCTCTCCCTCTTTCTTCGTTCTCGTCTTTCTCTCACTTTCGACAACCTTTCCTTTTCGCGTTTTCGAGTTGACCAAAGTACTCGTTTGTCAAACCGGAGGTGAAGAGATCAAGATTCATTGGTCGATGGTCAATCGCATATCAAGCTGTTTATCATCTTAAAGAAGTGTTTGGCTTAATTAGTATAGCAAATAAAGAATCACTGAGATAAGATACCGAGGATGACACCGACAACAACACGTTGACTCAAGTAAGCCTGATGATGCAGCTCTTTGGCATTTCCCAAGAAGTAAGTTATTAAGAACATGGGAGCTTTACACAACTGGACTTATGCATAATTCTTGGTTTCAAATCTGACATGTTTAAATTTACTTTATCTCTACATCAGCAAATGTTGTGATTCTAAAGTCACGTATCCAAACCGCATCTTTGACATGACCTTTATCAAAAGATTTCGCTCAGTATTTAATAATTCAAACGCTCCATTTTTAATGTAGTAGTTATATTTTTCATTCTATATATTTTTGGTGCTGTATCGAGAAGAAGGTGTAGGCGTAACAGCTGAGGGCTGTCAGCTAACAACATCAAACGACAGGTCCAAAAGTGTGACACAAAGGTTGCTCCTGCCAAAGTTTATTGAACAAACAACGGCGAGGATCCGAGTGGGTAATAGAGAGAGATGAGGGACAAAGGAGATGTGAGAGAGGCGTAAGAGCCGATAAATGACAAGTATGTATCTGCCCCCTCCTGTGTGTGTATATAGTAAAGGGAGCACTATATAGTTCCATAGAAAGGAGTAGCCAAATTATTATAATATGCTCTTCTCTGTAGGGTACCACAACCGACTCTTAGATTCTCCAGGGCATTATACTAGTTACAAATACGACCCGACAACGTCACAATTCAAAACGACCCAAATCACTATATCAAAATAAGACGCATGTTCGTGTATCAATAGTTCGATTCATATTATGCGCCATATGCAATCGTAATGTAAATAAATTCCTTCGAATAAAAGAGAATTAAAAGGTGGAAAATAAGGAATTTTGCATATGAGAATTATTTTGGGGAAAATATTATTTTCTTACATGTAACAAGTAGTGACCGGGATAAAAATCTTGAAAAGCAAATTCTGAAATGGTTACACATCCAACCGTTCCATGCCACTAAATTGACCACCCCAATCTACTCAAAATTGGGGGACCGGAGAGTAATTGAATATGTCTTACCATATTAGTGCAGAAATTGACTCTGTTGGGGGAGGGGAGAGAGGGTTCGTTTCGTATCACCTAGTTTGAATAGATACCTCATAAGCCATGTGGGTTTTCTAGGACATTCTCCGTGTCCTTTAGGTAAGACAGGATGCAAAATCTTGTCATTCTGGGAGACAACTGGGAATATAATCGTTGACACTTCAACCATCTATATTCTACCAATTATAACAGGAACGGTGGTAATAAAACGGAGGCAATTGAAATCAGCAGGCATATTAACAGAAAAATTCGAAGCGAGAAGCAAGCAGACGAAATAGAGGTGGAATAGTTTGAGAGGTAGATGGATACGGTGGTTGCTAGAAGCGGCAGTGCGAGTAGCTAGTAGTGTATGTATTGGTAGATTAAGGAGTTGCTTGTGTGTATGGGAGAAAAATATCACTTTTAGGTATAAACGGGACATATGAGGGATACAAAAGACTTAAGACAACGTTTGGAAGAAGTGTGGAACGAATTGCTCTTGACTTCGTTGCTAACATGACGCAAATTTGTGAGTAATTGGGTAGGAATTTGTAATCAAAGAAAAGCGTAATCAATACGACTCCAACAAAGGATGTAGAAAGTGAATAAGGGGGTTGTGCATCGAAACGTAAGTATTAAATGTTCTTATTTCAATAAAGTGTAAGGTTATGATAAAGCAAGGTAGTCGGTTGGTATTCTCGTGTTTCTTCCCTATCCTCGCCTTCAACCTTGCAATTTCTTAACTGAACATTAACAAGTAACTTATGCCACTCAACTACTTAGCGTTAGAACAAATATGAAATTTTGTAAAGAAATCGAAATTGTAGACAAGCCCGGCATCACCTAATATCTATTTAGAGCTCTTAATTGTATTTTATTATTTTTAGTACTTTTATATAAAAAAACTGACAAATATTAGACAATTTATGTTGAAGATATGCAGAATCATTTTTGCAGGAGAAATTCACTTATAAAGGGGAAACGAAGGCATTGTAAAAGGTATTCCAGGCTGGGGCCACGCAGACGGAATATATTAAGTCCCTCTCGTCAGTTAATCAGTACAGAGATATCCGGGAAAGTTGCTCCAATCTATGAATAAATAAATTGGGGTTTATATATTAATTTTTCATCGTGAGGCGTCAGTCATATTTGACCGTCAATATCTCCATGTGATGATTGGCATCTGGTAGGTATCTATGTGCAAACACGCACACACATCTGGAACCCCAGCGGATGCTATTGTCAATAATCTATCGTTTCCGATCACTACGTGTTGATTGACATCTGCTATCTATAGCCGTAACCGAAAGACAGAGATTAACAGTTGACCGTTCATTGAAATATTCGTGAGTTAAAGGTAATTCGTCTGCTATACCACTCTTTCGTGTATTTGTATCATTCATTAAGCAATGGGGGAATATAGCGACTTTGACCCTATCTACGTCCGAGCAATTAACCAAGTCCGTTGCTAATGAGGAATTGGAAGTGACCTAAGCTAGGAGCTTCACTAACCAATAGTGAAACCCAAGCCAGTATACAGATCAACATGTGCATACTGTGGGTCAACAAGAAGATTGAACCCAAGATGTACTCAATGGTTAACTAAGAGCATGATGATTGCTTCCCTTTACACACTTGCGCTCTTTAGTGCTTTTCTCGTCCATCATTGTATCTTTCTTAAATTTAGGGCATTTTATACTCTGAGATGTTCTATAACAAATCCTTCAATCGCCTACTGATTAAGAGGCTTAGGCCTTCTGTCTCTTTAATATCTTGTTGGAGTAACGTATATAGTTGTTTGGAATGACTATAGCTTACTAATTTTCTCTGTCCTACTTTGGTTTCCTCCAAGTTTAAGCCACTTTACGATAAGTAGTTAGTTGACAAATAGGAATATTACGACGCTTTAGGTTAATTATACTTCTAGGGCAAAAGGTACATCGTTATTTCTTCGAAATGATCATCCTTCTGAATATGGAGTCTGTATACAAAAGTGGATGTATTTCTTTGAAATTTCTATGGACATATTCTGTGCTCAGTATGAGTGACAACTCCAATCGTTTTGATAAATTGTTATACATCCTCACTCTCTAGTTGAGAACTGGAATTTAAATTATAGGATCGCATATATTGAGTGCTGATTTACTACAACATCAATGAATATGTGATCTGAATATGCATCTAGATTATTCGTTCACATATATTTCATGAATTTCTAAAATAAATTGCTACTAACGGTTGATAAGTAAATAAATTACACAAACAAAGTTAACGAGAATGTTAGGAAGAATCTCAAATGCATTTTAATGGGGAAAAAGATTTGGATCATAAATTTGGTTACGAGTTTGTGAGTACATTCCAATATGAATAACAGCTGGTGGGCGAACATTGAGAGTGTTATAACCAAGCTCAGAAGCAATCTTTGCAATGTGTTCCCCCTTTGCTGAATGACATGGCATCTCGTTTTCCACTTCACCAACTTTTCTGGCCACTTCTCTGGGTAAAATGGTTGCAGCTCCAAGCACACTAGATTTAAGATCTTGAGCAGAAAAAATCGTAGGGATTTCGGGTCTATTATATACATCAAGTAGCAAAACAACTAAAATGGAAGTAACGAAAGTAGCCATATATCTGATCCATTTCCTTCTGAAGACGCGCAAGGAAACAGCAAGAGCAAGCAAAAAAAATATAAAGGAAGGAATGCAGAAATATATTTTACTATATCTATCGTTAGACGGCGGGTAGAGACTTAGAATATTTTTTTCTAATTGACTAGCATACAAGTCGAGAGCGGAGTGAAAGTGCTTCGTCACGAGGAAATCATCTTCAAGGACAGCAACAGCATCACTTTCAGGAAACCTTTTCATTCCCAATGAAATGCATGATGACATATCACGAGTATGTTTGCAAGAATCGTCTGGGTGTTGAGGTGGAGAAATAAGAATATTCGATCCAAATATTCCACGAAGACGATTCAGTTCCACATTGTGGACATCATGATTAGTATCATTAGTATGACTGATAGCGCAAACGAGAATTCTAATCTTCGCCACGTTTTTGAAATCACTTTCATTCTTAGACATCAGTGTTTTAACTAGGGCGATCGAAGTTTGAGTAAGATAATAGGGCTCATATGCGTCAATTTTTCTATATCCACGATTGGACGTAATAATAATAATGAGAAAATTGTAATTTCCGTTGTAATCAAGCATATCATTTATATTAAGTGGCAGTTTTTTGCTGAGTTTCCACATACCTATTTGAAAATTGGCCTCTGCCACGCGCAATTCATCTTGATCTCGAACTTTTGAAGCTATTGAGAGAGGATCAGGAAACAAAACTGAATCGAGCGCAAATTGATTAGATAGGATGAGAAAGACGAGAAGGATAAAAATCAATCCGAAAAATGCTGTCAGCGTTCGTTTATTCATAATCTGAAACAGTGCGGGATAGGGTCAAATTCAATTAATTTAAAACTGTCTTTTTTATGAAAATTATTTACACTCATGTGGAACCCTGGATTAACAAGTGCTATTAAAATCACACATACGGACACACTTCAAAAACGTATTATTTATAATTCGGTGAAGGTCGAATGCTTCTAGCTCGTTTTAAAAACGTTATTTCATAAAGTAAGTAAATCAAGTCTAGTATTAATTTACAAAAGCATTCTTAACTAAATATGATGCATCATATTTTGAAATAAACCGATTTGCAATTGTTGAAGAGCGCATATTTTGCAAATGATCTAGCATAGCTGAATTCATTAATAACGAATATATTTACTTTTTCAGCATACTTTCTGTTAAAGTTTTACCCTAGTCGCATATGCCCAATAAATTTTAGATATTTTTTTTTGCACTTTTAATGAAGTTGTAAAGTATCGGATGCCGAGGGATAACGGCCTCGTTGGTCAAATCAGTCTTCCGTCAGAACCCCAGAAATTTCCCTGAATCCGCTTATTCTTATAAATATCATCTAATACTTGGATGACAGAACGCCCGTTTAAAATCTGGAGAAGTTCTAACCCTTGTTTATTAAATCTAAATGGGTACAATATCCGCCCTTTTTTTCCAAAATTAATATATGTAAATCCTGAATGATTGTTTAATTCATTCAGTATTTATATATTTCCCAACTTTTTTAACTGTGATGAAACATAAAGCATTTTATTTTCACGTAGATCTTTTTTCATAATTCAAAATATTCACCCTGTGACTTAAGATCTACTATGAGTATTATATCGAAATTAAATACAAAAATTCAATTACTCAAGTGTGAAATATTTTCAAAATTTTTCATTTCCAAAGAAAGACCATTTTATAAAATATTTCCAGAAACTCAAATCGTCGAAAAAGTCGAAAAAGAGGGCTCTTAAAATATACTTTGAATACGTCTTATTCCGGCATGCTGTATGCTATAAACCCCTAATTGAAAAATTAGGGTATTCTCGAGAGTTAAATATTTCCAAGAATTCCCCGATGTGCTAAATGAATTCATATATCATTAGATCGAATATGTAATCATATATTATGATAAGTTAAGCACACATATTTGCATCATAAAGCAGCTTCCCATCCTTATAGGTAATATTTTGGTAAATTATTTTAAACTATCAATTTATCTATGACATTTTGCTGTTTCTTTAATTTCTTCCCCTTAACATATGCAGTCGCAGATTTAGTAAGGCAAATAATAATTTCCTCGTTTTACGCCTAAATACATTTTCAGTGGGCTTCAGTTTTATAAAAATCTAATCTTAAGTTAAACATTTTGGGCATGTTCCCAGTCAATTTTGATGACGTGATTTTAAATTATTAGTCGACCTTTATTTTGTCTGTACTTTGGTTAGAGCGGCTACTGTAAATCTACTTCAAGAGTAAGTTTGAGGTAGCGAGTTATCGATAACATGGCGGTGTCGGTCACTCAGTTCTATCAAGAACGCTTTTACACTGATTTATTCGCTATTTTATCGCACTGGAAAGGTGTTCTGTTGCGTTTCGAATATTTGCTGTTATATAAAAAATGGATTCCTAGTCTTATTTTCTTCTGCATTGTACATATAGCTTATTGGTACGTTCGTATAATTAATTTCATATTTATGTTCAGGATCCCCATATATCTGCAGCTTAATAAGACTTTCGTCCTCGCTACATTAGTGTGCCTTGCTGTACTATTTGATCTGGGAAAGAATTGGCTGTTACCAAAAATTGAAAGTAATATCTGATTTTAAATGCGGTAATAATTTATCTTAGATTTTATAAAGTTTTCAACTGGATTTAATTTCGAGCATGAGATAAGACTCGCAATTAAAAATGAGGAAATATATTCTATTCAAGAATTGTCATACTATGTTGCTAAGGGATTAAGAAGATTCCTTAAGCTTATGAACGTTTTCGCTCCTTACCGTGAAAATCATCCCACTGTGGTATGCATCACTTTTAAGATTTTGCTTATTGAATTAATGAATTTTATTGTATCGCGTTAATTTTACTTTTCAGTTTCTTATATTATCCTGTCTAATTAGTCTCGTTGTAATTTGGATAGGATATTACGCAAAAGAGCATCATTTAACGTATTTTATCCTCAATACCATTCTTATTTTTCCTGGTCTGATTCATCATCGGGTATTTCCGAAAATCTGGGCTATGGTCAAACCCTATATTGATAAGCTTGAAGCTGAATTTGATAAAGGTCAGTTGGAATCGATTGCTGAACGCGAGGCGGGTGAAAAGGAACTGTGGGAACCCATAGCATCCTCTCCGTTTTTCAAAAAACCTCCCGAATCAGATCCGTTCGAAACTCCTAAAAAGCAAATTGATAGCTTTGATCCTGATGACCTTGATACTTCCGAGGCTCAGTTCATCCAGAGTTTCAGTACGTAGTTGATCCCCAAAAATCTGGAATTCTTGTTTTGGCGATTAGTGATACGTCACTTTCTATTTCAGTTCCTCATCGAATGCAAATGTCCACGGAGAAGAACAAATTAGCTCTTGACACAATGACGCGCGAGATTATGGGCACTTGCCGGAATCAAGATGACATTGATTATTGGTTTGCTGAGGTCACAGAGGATCCTGGAAATGCCAAACGTAGTCATAGTAACAGCGGTACGGATCACCATACCACGCCAAGTGATCAAGTCGTGTCACCGAATGCCAACAGTGCAGATCCGACCTTCAATAGTGACCTCGATTCCGCAGCCTGGGATGATTTTTCGGTAAATCTAAGCAACCCTTGAAATTGTTGAATTTTTTAAGAGTTCAATTCGGGGATAAACATGTCTTGGTTTGGAGAGAATAATATGACATTAACATTGGTTGGCACATTCTATTGCTTCCTCTTTGAGCGTATTCCAAGCTTTATCCCCAAATTCATTACGTCCCTTTCATTTGAATAAGGGTAGGTATTTATAGGAAGCATAGTTTTATTCCTGATTCAATATTTCAGTGTCTTGAAAGTGTCAAGTCTTTTTGAGGAATTATTCAAAGTCGCTAATGGCAAAGATTAATTACTTTTATCAATCATCTGCTTTTTTTCTTCGCATGCCAGATTTGATGTTTCTTCTGTTAGCGTTACACCTAAATAGAACCAATATAGATGGTAAAGTTTATAATGACGTTTTGTCCATTTCGCCATTGTACATTTTGGGCTCGTGACTATGGGAACGGCGTTTCGACTTCACAAAATTAAGAGAAATAATTAGCATACATTTTGAAGTATGATGGGAGAAATGAATATTAGTCTATCTGATTTGATTTCAGATTATTTAAATTGTGTTTTGTCATGCAAATAGGGTATACGATCTTGTCAATACGTAATGTTTTATCATGGGATTTGTGTATGGAAAGCTTGTTTCTTCATCATTTGCAATTACATAACATTCTTTGCAATCCGCAGCAGGTTTCAAATGTTTTTGTGAGAGAACTTTTGAGAGAATGAAAATTTCGAAATAACGAGAATATTTTTGTCATCTTCTGGTAGAGCCTGCGAACTAGTTGGTAGAATTTGTTTGACTTCGAATATTGGATATTCAGATCAGATTAATGAATATGCATTGTAATCAATGTTAGAATAAGAAAGGTATTGAATAGAATGTATACACCTAACAATACACGGGAATGAAATGTGATTATAATACTGCCATTTAAAAAACAAAAAAATATAACCTTTCGTGTTAGACGAACACTTGAACACTAGGAAGAGAGGATAGCTTGAATAGTAGGTGTGGCCTTTAGTTTCTTCCATCCTCCCCTAGCATGCCAATGCTCGTCGGCGTTCATGCTGTAATATTGTATGCAGTGTAGTCTTTCGGTCAGTACACTCGGACAAGGACATCAGCGGTTCTTCCCGAGGCATCATCGTACTCTCACGACCCCTCACGGCACCACCTCTCCTAAATTGTCGTCGCCATCGTCAACAGTACAACAAAAAACCCCCACCCGAAACAGCATCCACTTCTCCTTTGCATAGATGTCAACTTTTCACTATCACGGATGGCATTTATCGCCACTATCATCCACCACTAACTAATCACTCACATTTCCAGCTTTCTCAGTACTTCGGTTCCTCTTTTTAACCCCGGTGCATTTCGTAGAACAGTTGTCAGATTCTCTTTGTACAAATTGTGATATATTTTTGTAGTCGAAACATCGATTTTATTTGTGTTTGGCTGGTTATTGGGAGATGGCTTAATGGGATCTGTAGTTAGTCCCGTGCTTTTAGTTTGAAGTGGGAACGAATTCAATTTATCTAAAATGTCCTCCTTTTTCTTTTGTTAAATCAAATTTTATTTACAAATTGTAATAAAAAACGTTGTCTTTTTGATATTTTAAAAGTTCGAATAAATTGTCATGTTAATAGTCTTCCAAGTTGAATTATTTAGCCAACAGATGCATTTGTTTGTTGTTTTTAATATAACCCAATGCAGAATAAATTTTCATCTCAAGAAAGCATTTAAACTTAGATAAATTGAAATGTTGGTCAAATGGGACGGTTGGTCATGTAATCTCATTACATGTATCTTCTAATGGAAACAGCGGTGATAACATGGTTTTATCACAATGGGGTTCACGAGAGTTCCTTTAATGTGAACTCAAATAATGAATGCCTGACTTTATTTTAATGCTCCATAATTTGGATTAGACTTTTTGTTACACTTTGACTTTTTAACGACATGTTTCTCTTTAGCGACCTTATTAATAAAAAGCCTTAGAATCTTACTAGTGAACTGGAAACAAATAAGTAAATCTTTCTTGACTGTAGTCGGTTTGTAATGTAACACTGAGACGTCACTGATCCGATTTGAGTGCCCACTTCAGTGATACCATAGCATCAGATTTGTTCAAATCCATCAGGTAGAATAATGAGACGAAATCTACGTAACTCAAAAACCGGTTCTTATTAAAATATATAGCTTGGAGTACGTGACAAATTATTGGCTGTCTAGTTAGCCAATAATTAGGTTGTGCGCGATTCCATTTCTAGACTCATAAAGAGTAAAATCAGAAATCGACAAATCAATACATGACACAGAGATTGTATGAATTCTGTTCAGCAGCATTGGTTTTTGTGCTTGCTGACCTAATAGCTCAGTTATTTGACTGGTAGTCTACGTATTAAACCTATTATTAGTCCCTTTACAGCTCTGAAGTACTGTTTTTCATTTTGTACGAGCACGAGTCAGCACGATACCGGATGTCTATACGGTTTTCACGCTTACATGATTTATTAAGCCTCTACTTTTGTTGAAATGCTAGATCTTCCTAATTTGGTGACAAATTTCGCCAGTCCCATACTACATCATTTGTGTAATTTTATTGTGTGGTTTTTCACCAAGATGTTATCAAAGAGAGAAGTCGATTATTAGGTAGATTTTTATCAAATGAAATAATCGTGGAATTCTTTTGTATTCACTGCCACTGTAAGAATGTTGAAAAGGGTTCATTGTTTTTCTCCAACATTTTATGTAAATGACTTTTTAGGATTTCGGCAGTTGTTTGTAAACTTGTTTCGGATTTCGTTACACGACTTGGATGGGGGAAGACTCACCACTTAGATTTTAACGTTAGTACTCTTCCAGTAAATAATTTATGGACGTGGATTGTTAGCAACAAACATGGGTTATTTATCTGATTGAATTATGGGTTACAGAGTAGCAGACTCTGCCGTCAATTAAAAGCCATAGTGTCATTGTAAATTCCGATTTTTCTCTTACCCTTCCAAACGAAGTAAAATTAGTTTTTAAATATACGCTAAGAAACTAAAAGGCAAAAAATTAACAATTTTTCATCATGGGAAAGCAACTGAAATCGGTTAACAGTAAATCCAATAAATGATACAGGGGAAGGGATCGAAAACACGTTGAGAGTGAATTCAAGGTATCAAAGGGCCTCACTCAATTTAACTTTCTGGGTTGTACTATATTTACCCAAAGGATAATTCTTATTCTCGAATTCAAACTTCATGATTTACCACATAAGTTACTGAGGAAATTCTTGGTTCTGATATCCAGCGCTCGGTGACCTGTTTAATTATGATGGTCGGTCTTGTCATTTTAAGTGATTAACGTTTAATAATTTTAATGCCACCATCGTCTGAAAGTGGGTTAATTACTAAGAAATTAAACTTCTTTTCGGATAAAGTTTTTCATGCAATATTGTTTTGAATTACTATTAGTTTAGAAATTCGCGGTAATATCTACATTAGAACGCCCTAAAAAATTCGTTCTTCACGTGATCAAAATATGTCATTGAAATCCTTAATCGGAATCAGGCGAATTGCATCGTTAACTGATAATCGCCTTTTACAAAGTGAAAACAAGAAGTTAACGTGGGTGAAGGGAATTAATCGGATAATGACATGCCTGTGCGTTCATTTGTAAAATTTTGATTTGACGAGTGAAATCCTATTTTCTCCATAATCGGTGTCAGTAAAAAGATTATCGGTCTGTGATAACAGCGTTTTGTTTTTGGCTGGTTTTATTTCATAGTTGTTTATTCTATTCAAATCATTTTTCAGTATTTAAAACGTTCCCCACTTTATTCATTCGATTGTCATTTTAAATCAAAGATAAATGGAAATCGTTAATCTAATGAATGTAATTTCTTCAAGTTATTTTTGAAACGAACACATTCTGTGCTTTTTTTTCTTGAAAGGGACATTTACTGATGTTTAAAAATTAGTTAGTCTACAGGGAAATATTCCATGAATAGACGCAGGCAACTTCGGCAGAATTTCTGGTTGAAAAAATTATTGCTAATATTTATTATTATTTTGGAACACTAGTCTTACCTGTTTTATGCTATACTAATCTTTCCGTAGCAACGTATCACAGAGAGATCTAACCAAATACATAGAGTGATACTACTTCATATCTAACTGATGTGCATTCAAAGGTAAAATATCCATCATCCAAAGGGGGAATCTTGGATGTTTTTTCATCTTCAAACCCCTAATGATCGCCTTGAATCTGGCTATACATCCATATCTGAGGTCATAAAAAATAGATGAGATCCTTGATGGATGACGAAGATGACAATTACTATTTGGAACGAATGAGGTTATACGATGTAGTACACATGCACATTCAGTTTTGCTCATTCTAAAGACTTCACAATGGCTCGCACGGGATAAAACCGGAAAGCCCGTCTAATTTCGCCTGTTTTTCACAACCCGGGTTGTCCTCGCTCGGTACTGACGACTTCTTTTTTTCCAATTTCTCCTTTATCTTACTTAATTCTATTTGTTTAATATACTGCCTAACTCCTGGTATTCACATTCGGGAAAGGCGACTGGTACCTGTTAGTCTTTAAGAAGATCGTTAATTCTAGGTGATATGGTTTAGTCTAATTCCTAAAATAGCTTCACTAATGAGAATAGAGCTACTTCAATAGAGTATGGAAGTCAGAAGCATGTGGATCTCACCTTCAATTCGACTTGTAATGCCGGTATATTTGTTACTGTCTTTCAGCTGTAGATTAGAAGAACTGCATGCCCACAGATTACCTAGTCTTTTTGTTTGTTTATTTCATCCTATGTCGTGCATTTTTCGACGGCAAGTGATGTAATTAGGGAAAATTTTGTCTCAGTGATTTATTTTGCACTTTACTGCATTACAAATAACATTCTAATTGCATTCATTAAGTGTCACAATATGGTTTTTTTTAATTAACTCTTACCGATGAAATAAAATCAAAGCGATAAAATGCAGTTAGTACTTTTTAATCACGCGATATCTATCTTTCAATCAACAATACAAGTACGGTTTTTATTCTGAAATTTTCAACTTTTGTTAGAATGGACATAATTTTCGTATCCTTTTATTTGTGGTATTTTAGGATTTGTTTAAGGACAGAGTTCTTTTGTAGAAAGAAGGAGGAAGATTGAAGAAAATTAGTAGGTCCACCAGTAGTTTCGCCTCGTTTCTTTATTGAGAAAGTACTACCCATATTTAACTAACGGAGGGTATGTTTTTAATTAACCATCTGGTTAGCTAATTACTCTAGTAATTAGAAGACTTCTTTTCCAGGTACAAACATTCAGAGATAATAGAAAATCTCTTGCTCGAGTATGCGCTGATGGCACATTGGTCAACGTACGCGTCTGCCATGTTAGAGATCACGGGAAGTGGGTGAGTGTGAGTCTTTCGTAAGAGGGGTTCTCGGATCGCTTCTGGTGACTTGGGAAGTTGTATTGTCAGAGTCACGAATACATGTATTAACTCTGCACATAATCGAAAATGTCTTATTTTCTTCCTATAAAATCTGTTCATCTATTTTTTCATTCACTTTTACTTTTCCACCTTTAGACCGACGACGAAATGGTAATAGATGGTCCAAACGAAGAGCAGACAAGAAATAGATCGTGAAATCTACAAATTTGTAGTGTCAATTTCTTCTCAAAGAGGATTTAATGTCCAAGTCTCAGTAACTGTCAAAGTTAATAAGAATATTTTTTTAACGGCCAATGTTTCCTCTAGAGGGTTCAAACTGCATCTTCTCTTATGTGTATATGTGTGCTATCTAAAAAATATACAGAATGTGGTTTTTGATTATGAGCATGTTTGAACCGCATTTTGATAGCTTTCTTTTTCATTTTGGGGGTGATTCATCCCTAGGTCAACACGAAATGGGTAGTAAGGAAATGAAGAGATGGGAAAATGGAAATTAAGATGTTTGCATGGTATCTTTATGAGATTTATAGCCCGTGATTTTGGTGAATAAAGAAGATAAAGGGGAATTGTTTTTTTTTTCTATTTTACTAACTGAAGTGTCGGCAGTTTGAGAATAAGCCTAAGGATACGATAATGTAAAACAAAGGTGCAACCCTTCATTCTTGGATTAGCTAGAATAAATACGAAGATGAAGATCTGGTTTAAAACGCCGATCCATAACATTTCATCATTTATTTCGAGCTCTTGCGTCAGGAATACATTTTATTTCTGTTAAACGCTGTAAAAATTTTTTTCATCAACGGAAAACATCTAAATAATAAAGTGGTTCAATAGAGTGAAGGGAAGTAAAGCGGTCAATCAGAGTTTGACATCAAAGCCAGAATATCAAAAGGATCTCATTGTTTTGGTTTGTTGATCCATCTAGGTTGTCCACTATTTGGATAATAGTTCATTGTTTCTTAATGTAATGTTCCGTATTTCATGAATTAAGCCTAAAATCACTTAGCTGTTTAGATCTTTTATTATTGCCTAGAGTAATAGTAAAAATTCACATTTTTTATTGTAGTTAGTAAGTGAAATCGGTTAAAAGTACAACAAGCGATAGAGTGGAGGAAATCTAAAAGTATCTGAGAGCAACGTCAAGGTAAGAAAGAGTTAATTCATCCGATTTTCAGGTTCGAGTTGTACATTTTTCACTAAATGGGCAGGTTCAAATCTCCTAATTTTAAATATCATATTTCGTTCCTCAGATTGAAGTAAATTTTGATTTACGATGTTCAGTGCTAATTAACGTCTTTTTAATCCTGATGATGGGTCTTGCCATTTCAATTTTTCTTCCAGCCTTTGGGAAGACAAAACGATCTTACTTGGTATTCAGTAGCTTACAGTTATAATGTAGTAGAGATGAAATAGCTAAAAATTTTAAGTTACCAAAGTACAGTATGATAACTTGATATAATTTGGTAATCGGCAAATCAACTTTAATACATCTTTGTCTACTAAGCCGAAGAATAGGTTTATAACATAAGGGGAGAAGTTAAAAATAGTTTAAATGCTGGTTAATATCAATCTGCTGCCCTGGACATAAGAAGAAATCTGAGTTCCTTGCACCAACTAACGACTACTTAATACCAATCTACATAAGCACTTTCAAATCGGGTGTGCTATTTCGGCTGCAACCAGAGATTTCGAGATCGAGACTTCACTTTTTAAAACAAACATCTGCTACAATGTCCACCCACTTGTCTGGAAAGCTAAGTTTCATCCGAACGCTCCCAAATTCTCATGAATGACGTTTTTAGAGACCAAAGATAATGTCAAGAAGAAAATAAAAAGTACTGGAATACCGATTAACTCCTAAATTTTTTAAATGAATTAGTATGAATTACGCTATACTGTACATAGTTCGGACTGAACTGTAATAAAATTTTCATGATAACAACGAGAACTTGTGTATCCCTTCCTCTTAGCTGGGATATCAAATTTTAGATTGTAATAAGAATTCACAATGTAAATATTTATGAAAATTTCATTAGAAATTGATGAATTTAAACATATCATGAAGAAGAAGAAGGAACTTTTTCTGAGGAAACAACGGTGACGTCAAATTATTGGTGAAGAAACAGCAAGGAAAATCTTATGATGTTGCAAGAACGGTTTTCTAAATTTATTAATATGTAAACTGAAACATTGGATATTACTTTACCCAAACCATCTACACATTATCTGGTTTTACATGTTCGAGATCTTCAGTATGACCCAGAGGCAGATCAAACTTTTGTAAAACTGGTTTAAAAAGTGTGAGGGCAGTTTCGGGAGCGATCTCGCTGATATCACAGGTGATGTAAAAGTTGGACCGTTGTTACGTAGATTAGGAACGACCAAAAAGGAAAAGATAAACGGTTTTGTGCACCCAAGGACTATTTCGAATTTTACTTTCGATGAAACTGTCTTGATTTTCTCTTAATTATTTGATAAGAAGTCTACTGAACCTCGAAGGTGGTTTAATTGTCTTTCTCTCACCAAAGAACATGATGGAGACTGGATGACCTATGCTGGAGCATCAATGATGCTTTTGAAAGTTGCCACTTCTCTGCCCTTTCGAAGAATCTGGCGGATCTTAGGGAAGTTTGCCAAGCTGAAGTCTATTGCCGAATCCTCAGAATATTCAAGTAACAAATTCACGTTAGAGGATATTGTTGATGAATGCATAAATTTTGACGCCAAGTGTGACTGGACTGAACTAACAGAACTCTGATGGGCACAATTATGTCAATCGAATTCCTATTGAAACTGTGTTCCATGATTTTTTCACTTTTCTTAAATCTCTAATTGAATGTTTACTTTGTAATGATTTGTACTTTGCCCGATTTACAATTTGTTTGTCCAACGGGGACATAATGAGTCAATACGTCGAAATGGACCAGAATTCAGACAGATGAGTGTCATCCTGAAGGCAGAGAAAGGAGATCTTTCGAAACCGAAGACAAATGCAATATTCTATAGCAAGCATCCGAAGCGAATAGTACAGGTCCTACGAAAAAGAGGAGAGATCCATAATAAGAAAGTGAAAAGCTGTACTCGCGAACTTCTGGACGGCTTCTCATCTAAGACTTGATGGGAATCTTCAATGGAAATACTAATAGGAAGAAGAAGCAGTCCGAAGCTGCATCGATCAAGCCAATACGCCTTCGAAGAAGAAATAAGTGACCAAGAAGGAATACGGAACCAAGAGAAGAGCTTTAGTCGAACGTGAAGAAATTCTGCGAGGAAGGAGTGATTTGGAAGGGGATGTGTGAAGGAGAAAATATAATTGTGTAAAATTATTAATTATTTTTCTTGATGGAATTAATATTTATTTTATGTTTTCTTCCCATTATTATTGAAATAACAAATCACCCTTTAAATATTCAATTAAGCCGATATGGATTACACTATATTGAACAGAGTTCGAATTGAACTGTAGTAATTTTTCTCTATAATAGTGGGAATTTGTGTATCTCTTCCTTTTAGCTATGATAGCGGCTTGTAAGTCGTAAAAGATTCTAACTGCAACTGGAACTATATGGAAATCTTGAATTCAAAACCAAAACCTCTCAATTTACCTTACACCTTTCTTCTGTGAGTATACATGTTTGAAGCGACTTGCCCTTTGTCCAAACCGTATTTTTGATACAACCTTTCCCTTCTATTTACGAAATATATAGCTTAGTGATTTAAACAGTAAATTGAAGGTCGTGGATCCCCTTAAAATGAAATCAATTTCAAATTATGCATAAAACCGGGACTAGGTGCGATTAATTTTCAGGACATTAATCATAAAATTTCCTACATCAATGCGATGAAAAGATTTAAATGTGGATTAACTATCGTTTAGGCGTTATTAATTTGAATCCCAAGTAAATTAAGACCGCTTGAGGAGACAGAAAAATACGTGCATTTGATAATTAACGAAAAATGTTTGGTTTAACATAGAGAAAATTTTTCAATGAACCAAATTAAAGAAATAAGAAAATATATTTTTATAAGTGGAATATTTAGACAGTGGTCCTAGTTTAGAAGTTTAGTGCCTAGGTCCAGAATGTCTAGCTATCACAAGTAAATTATTACGATCTTCGCCATAAAACAAGATGGAAGAGAGGCAGAGTTGTAATAAGTAATGTATGTTAAAGAAACCAAGAAAAACGATATGGAAGTTGGTAGCTGGGCGTAAATTCATCGGGTGGAAAGGATGGGGTTATATGGCTCTTGGATCTAACAAACATTCAAAGAACATGTGGACACTAGCGAATAAGATATATGGGTGGTGAAGCAGGTACATGGCGTTATTTCTGGCTTTGTCTTGTCTTACTCCAAATTTACATTAGTGGGTCATGTTGGTGATTAAAAATTCACTCGACATTAAACCTCTGGTTTGATCGTTCATCTGTAATAATTTCAGGGGAAATCGGTTAAATTAGACACATTTCGCTTTTTTATTAGAAGATAACTAAAAGAAGAAAGCAAATGATCATCCATAGATAAAAATGCTTCAATCCAGATTCGTCGACATTTTGTCGGTTTACTGCAGACAAACTTTGCTTTTATGCCTGACAACGGGTTTCAGGCATCAAACTTTTCATAATTAGGCGTACATTCACGAACTGTTTTTTTGGGAAATAGGCTTATTAAGTAATTAAATTCTTGTAAATATTTAATCCTAGATTCAAGTATTAGCTGGTAGCCACTAATTCTATAAAAATTTGCTTTAAATTTGCATATGTAAACTTCTTGCTATGCAAGTCTAAATATGGAAATGGCACCACCACACAATTCGTTTAATCTGATCAATTTCGGATATGCGCTTTTCTATCACTATTAGAAGAATGCGATCTGGTTTACAAAATCTAAATTCATGGTAATCTTTACTCTTGGAAAAGATATTTAGTGCGATTCCCATTCCAATTGACGCCAAAGTCACTCTTCAATCGAACGAATAAATCTTACATTGATCGGGTCATTAGAATACTCCAATAGAATGTGAAAAATATAGCACATGAAAGTTAAGAAAACTCAACTGATTATCCCCCTCAATCCCCTGCGAAAAAAGCTACATTGTGCAATTCTGACACAAACACGCAAAATACTTTTGATTAAAAAGAATCAAGTTATAAATAGCACAAAAAATGTTTATCTGAAAATTTTGAAAACAAAGCATTTTTTCGAATAATGTATTTATTTGAATAGCTACTTGCCATTTTTAACCGGTTATATCAACACAAGATTATCGTGAAAGGTCGTATTAAAAGATAAATAATGCTCTTCTATATTTTTCCGATGTTTTTAACAAATATATGCGGGGATAATAGAGAAAATCTAAAAAAAGAATTTATCATCAGATATTTAATAAGAAAAGAAATTGGACAGAACACACATGACAAGAGATTTATTTACTGGAAATGTGCATAATCGTTTACTTGCACCTTCGGAACAATAGCATAGTATCTCTGGCCTTGCGTTTCACAGGAGAGTTCGTACACTCATTTGAGCAAGTACTTCTGAAATTATGTTTCACCACGGTTAATTCAAAAGACTGGTTTCCGAATATTTTAGTGTGCAGATTACCTGACACGGTTTAAAATTCTGAGGTCTTTATTGGAGTGTCAATTTTCAATCATTTCCTTCTCAATGTTAGGAATTTCAGTGAAAGGCAACATTTTCTTTCATCAACTCAAGTACTGTTGCACTTTTCTACTAGGTCATTGAAATACCAACTACGGCAAAATAACATTAACAAGTTGTGACTAATATTAATGGAGATGGGCTTTACTCTTTTATTATCTTTCTAAATCGTATCAAGATGAAACATTTATTTGCCCTAGTTCACTGTTTATTAAGGCTAATTGTGAAGTTTAAGTACTAATCAATAAAATGAAATGAATACGAAAATATACAGCAATCAATATTACTGTTACTGAAAGGAAGAAAGGAGATTTCAGTTTTGATAAATATTGGGATACTAAATAAAATATTTTCAATGCACCGTAGCGAAGCTCTCAACCCGGATGAGAAGCTTTTACTGACTCAAAATGGTTTGAAGCTATTTAGTCCGGATTAATTTGGTAATTTACAATTATTTACCCTAATTGATAAGTTCGCTAAAACTCCTCAATCAAAAACAACTATCGAAATCAATAACAAACAGCAAATGGGGGTTCAGAAAAAAGACGTCATTTTACCTTAACACCCAAATCAAGTCATTTGGGTGCTTGGGAATAGAAACGTACAGAAGTCCCTGTCGAGAGATTGACGTGAGAAATGGCAAAATATTCCAGTAAGATATGAAACGAAGGGACACCTAAAAATCAGGATGTCAAGAGTCCATTTTTATAACAATTTCGGAAGCAAATGTTCTATTTTTGCCCCCATGAAGAGATAAATTAAACCAGCAAAGACCTTTTAAACCTAGTAGAGCTAAATAGAGTTCATTCGAGATGATCTCTAATAATACAGTATAAGAGCATTTTGTGATACAATTAGCTTGAATTACGCCATTAATGAGGTCAATATTATGTCAGAAAATTAAGTGCAATATAACATAGAAAAGGAGACCGCAGCCCAAGTTGATTCCTCTATCTGTCTGACAGATATTAAGATGATAGAAGCGCTTCATTAAAATAAAAGTGATGTAATTTTTGGTCAATGTCCAACAGGACAACATTCTAAATCATGAGGTTTTATGACCGAAGACGTTTTAAACACTAGGGGAGAGATCTGGTTTAAAGAAATGGGGGAGGTAGCGATAGTAAAAGCTTTGAAGTGTCTTCTCCTTAATTTTTGGATTATATAACTTTGAAGAACAAGCAGATCTGAATCACCCGAATTTCCTTTAAATAATGTATCCGGAATCTTTAATCTGTTTTAATCAAACCTCTGACCGCATTCATACGAGTATGCTGAGATGCATAAAAGGAGGCTCTGGTTGAAAAGCAACAGTTTAGATATATTAAGTCAACCAAACGAGTGAATACAGTTCATATGATGTTGAAAATTTAAGTTTTCAGCTACTACCAAAGATCTTAATTTCAGCTTTTAAGAGCTTGGACACTGCAAAATCATTGAATCGAGAATTCAATTAAAGTAAGACACTTGACGTCTGGATTCCACTATATACCTTTACCCAATTATCTTTTCATCTCACGTTGAAATATTCTACTGTTTAGGTGCTTTCCAGTGGTTAAATCATATAGAAACTTTTTGCTTCGGCGCGGGCAATAACAAACTAGACCAATCAAGATAGCAAGCGATTCATCCTCATTACTTTTATTCAGATAAATAACTCATCACTAGTCCGAGTATATCAAGCACACACATCCCATCACTAGGGTGTAGGGGAGCGAAAAAACTCAGAAATGGAGGACAGAAAAGTCGACAGGCAAAAAAAGGAAGATTCCCTTAAAAGAAAGGAAACCAAAAGATGATCGTTAAACACACATAAAGCAATGACAGAAGGATATGAAGGTGAGGAGAAGGGGACGATTGTGAGACTTCAGGAACCCTACTTCGATTTCTCCGAATTCGGGTTCTTACCGACCGATGTTGTGGCTGTAACTAGAGGAGCTCTAGACTCGGGATTCAAGTTGAGTTCGTAGGAGACACCCACTACTGATTTGTGTTGAGTAGGCACTCGTTTTACGCTGGGAAGGACGTAGGGCAGGAGAAAGAGCATGACCATTGGGACTATGTGACCCAGGAAGTAGAAGTTCCTAAAAGAATACAAATACACAGGCTAAATCTGATTCATAAAAAATCAATAATTTACTCATTTTTCCACAGAATAAGTAACTATGGCGACTTCGAAAAGGAGCTTAGACACCTGCAACATTGCAATTTTGAGTGGCGTAACGGTCAAAGTATAGCTTTGTAAATGAAGAGATTACAAAATCGATTCGGTGCACATTCAGTTATACGAATAACCAGCTGTATTGATCATCACATGGTAATATTATGCAGGTTTGCCGATAAAAGCTGCTTATCTACCTAGGGTAATTAAGATTCACCACTCAACATTAAACGGGTAACAGATAAAGATGGGATATGGCAATGAACAAGAACATTCTTTGAAATCGTTGTTTGATATAAAAAGAAATTGGAAAAAATATTATTAGGCATTGTGGAGGGAAGAAGGGGAAAGACTTGTAACCTAACAAAGGCCTTTTTTCGCCATTAATATTAAGAATGTACGCCATTTATCGTAAACTTCGGATAAGAGGATTGATAAATTAGTAACCGAAGAATCTGTTATTCAATTCATAGAGCTGAATGAATTCTATTCAGGACACTGACAATATTCAAATCTGTGCCTCGCTATAATGCCAGTGATTTATATCTATCATTAAACAGAAATCTACTTAACATTTAATATTATACTTCAACGCAGTCAACAGTCAAAACAGACTGAATACCATCCGAAAGCGCGTCCGCTTAAACACAGCGCCCCACACATAAATTAACAAACGCTTTCCATTATTTTGTAAATTTAAGATTAATTCGATAGTCAGACTAGCATAAATACTATTAATAAGAATTTATTCTGTAAAGCACTTCTACGTTATTTGAAATAAAGTATGAAAACAGTAATGGATATATTGTGGTGTTTTAGGCCAAGTTGCTACAAATATAACAATACCTTTGCCACTTACAAAATCCAAGCTGCCCATTGAAGTAAACCTTGACTATGGTAGCTCAGATTCAGGAGGAAGGTAATCTGTAGCCCAAAATAGTTTCCTTTTGTTTTACTGAGAAAAATGGCCGTTCATATTGGCTATCGAGTTAGCCAGTGAGAAAACTCCATTTGCAGGTGCTAGGCAGGCAAGACCGGTGACTGAAGAACCCAGTTCTCAAGGAATGAATTCTGATCATACAACTTTTAATGAATACAAGAATTCTATTTCATTACCATTTCAACGCCTTTTCCGACATACGAAATCTACTGCGTTATTTTCTTAATAAAAAAACACCAGTCATTGAAGCAATCAGCAATCAATGCAAAGATTCCACTGATGGTAAAAATTAACGTAAAATAATTTTAACACTTACTAAATTAACTTAAGCGCACCTTTTATTTCTAACTTTTTTATGATACTTAACTCATTCATGAGATTTCATAAAGCTGGATCCAATTATTTTCTCAGGCAAGAAGCATATAAATAGCACTTTATGACCTCACTCGTATGTCTTGCTTAAACTCTCCTCATATTTGGTATTACTCTAGCTGAAGCTCACGACCAAATTGAGTTAAAATTTTAAGTAAGGTGATACAGAGAGATTAGAAAACTCTATCATTAACATTGTTTAATAGCAATAAAATTTGAGGACCATTATCAACAACTGGGTATACCAAAGTACAGATAGTCGTTACTAGGTGATTGAAGGGTAGCTTCCCGTAAAGATCTCCAGGCATCTAAATGCCAAGATCGTACAAAGTAGTGGAAGCTTAATGAAGTTGGGAAATCATTTTTTTGAGAAAAAAGATGGTAAAGAATCATTACAGTAGTATATGCTCGGTTCATCAAGACCAACTCAAAGCCTCATATTCTATACTGGTTCCGAGCGATTTCAAAAACTGAAGAAGGATGTCTATGCATGATTTAAAATTCAAGTAAAACTTCAAGTCTTGCGTGTTCTTTAGAAAAAATGATTAATAAGTAAAGCGTTTATTTCTGAAAATAGGGAGGGAGAGAGGGTCATTTCTCAATCCCATTGTACAATGATTGACATCAAAACAGAAGCCAAGGTTGATGCACTATCACTTAAACAGCACTTCTTATAGAACTGAAACGAATAAAAGACTTGAGAACATTATTAAAACTTTGACCATAGTTGAGACAATCTTTCTGCCATTGACGAATTACTTCTATTGGAGTACAAGTAAGCGAGAAAACCTTCCCAGTGGTACTGATGACGCAGCACATGTCTAATGGTGCATCTGGTTATTGTGTCGGTAGTTGTTGGGAGATTAGTCATCAAGTTGGTTAAACGTTTCTCGTGCTAAGAAACGCTTCTCAATTCCAATGACTTAAGACTTAGGAAGCGATATCCTAATAATGGGTATGGTGAGCGCTATTCCGCGGTCCGCTGTAAAAATGACAGGCACGACTGCAGTTCGTGATGAAATCAATGCTTAATAGAGTATGAGTATAGAATAGTTAACAAGGGTGAATCCCCATTTCGTTCCATTCCCATAAAGGTTCCCTTATCTTTAGGCCTCCCATCCCTAATTAAAGGAACTA
The DNA here is from genome assembly GCA_900708905.1 of Hymenolepis diminuta. Classification (NCBI taxonomy): domain Eukaryota; kingdom Metazoa; phylum Platyhelminthes; class Cestoda; order Cyclophyllidea; family Hymenolepididae; genus Hymenolepis; species Hymenolepis diminuta. The sequence goes on along the minus strand of CAADRB010000004.1, from coordinate 5,058,297 downwards.
TCAAGTCCCGTAACAGGCATATTAGACATATTCATACGTTATTCTGCGATACCTTGTAATTCAGTTCATTTACATGCGTTATTCAATTCTTCTTCCTAACACAATTCTACGGTACTGTATCCCAGTTATTATACAACTACGAGTCAACATTGAGTAGACTCTAGTGGGTCCTGCTACTCTTAAAACCCACGTGAAATTACGAATAGCTTATTCCACCCCCTCCCCTTGTTTCACGCTTCACTGAACTATTTTGCCATTCCACCTGCCCAGGCGCTATGCTATGATTAAAAGTTCTACATTTTTTTGTTGCATTGACATTGATACTAACGAAATAATAATAATATTTGGTGAAATTATAATTATTAAAACGCTTATCCAAGTTAACTACTTAGAGAGACTGTCACGAGCCTTTAAATCTATCATCTAACCGAAAAGAAAGTCCTCAAAAATCTCAAGGTACGAAGAACTCAAAATAAAAGTGCCTTAATCACAATTGGAAACTTAAAAAAATCCTTTAATTCCACTCTCGTCTCTTTGACGCAACCTTCTGATCAAATTAACTAAATAAGAAATTAATTGTTATACTCAAAACACTAAGTTCTTTATTCCTACTTCATTGAAAAATCACTGCATATAACTGTTAAAATATTGGGATGGAAATTTAAGCAACAATTTAGTGTAATGATACGAAGCTACCATTACGATATTATTTGGTGTCCATCGATGTGTAGATTGCGTAGACCCAGTAAAAAGAAGACAAAATACTTGCATTTCCAATGGGCAGGAGAAGGAATCGCGTTCACTTTTTTTTCTAAAACTTCTGTTCAGGGTCTGGAAAATTTTTGATTCTGCCTCCTCAGAAAAAAATCCACAAAGGACAAAACCTATTACTCTATCCCAAATTGTAGATTCTGGGTCCTTCTGACTGAAAAAATTAAATAAATCATTTTATATTGATGACCTGAGTTCTTAAAAGGTTGTAATAGATTGACGGGATGCCGACAAAATAAACCTCACAGCTGCAGTGTTTATGCTTTGTCTCGGGATGACCAATTCCCGCAGGCTGTCTCTAATTCGCCCATCATCCTTATCAATACGCAGCGCACATCGTTCTTGACAGTTGTTTGGGTCTAAAACAGTTATCATTACGGCAGTTTTGATTTGCAAACCTCAGAAGCATGAAGACAACTTGTATTCCTACATAAAGCCTTTGCTGGATTGATCAAGTGTCTTGGAGCAATTGCATTCTTTCTTACCTCTCTCAGAAATGGGCCAACTGCAGCCTAGAGATATCTAATAGGTAGATAGATCATAGTAGGAGAAACGAGATTTAAAAGTATTGCCGCAGCATAGAAGAGCCTTACTTTAAAAAAGATATGCGATAAAAATGTATTTTTAAAAACGGTTTGGATTCGCCATTTTACTTCAGAACCCGTCAAAAGCTACCACTGCAATTATTAATAAATAATTCTGCATCTATCATCTCCGTTTTTGTAGCTAAATAAAATTTTTAGCGCCCACACACCGTCAGAGAACTGTTAGAATTTATGTGAAAAAAATCACTAACTTTAGTGAGACTAATTACAAGTTGGAGATTAAAGAAATTAATTTTAAAAAAACAGTTTCACAAATAGTAGTAATGCAAACAAACATACATCGAAATCAAATACGGAATGGTATTTAAGATACGTAAAACACCAATCAAATCTAAATATCCATAACACTAAGTACTTCAAGAAAGGAAAGAAAAACGCATTGGTCACTTCCATCATAAGACGCCTCAAAGAAAAATAATTTTCTCATTATCTATCTACCCCGAATAATAATGAGAAGATTATTAAAAAAGTGTGCAAAGGAAAACTACTCGCAATACACAATGACTAAAATACTCTTGATAGTTTAGAAGTTAGATTTAAAGATTAAGTAGGGCAGATATCAATTTAGGACATTTCATTTGCTTAGTGATTCATGATGGTAAACACAGTTACTAACTGGGTCGCCGATTAAGTAAGAATTTAAAACATAAAGTAGCTACTTAAATCAGATTTAAGCAGGAAGTCAAAAATAGCACAAAAATAGCGGGTTTGAATGCAAGCGCAAGAGAAAGTGAAAAGAGCGCGAGACAACGCCGCAACATATATTTCAAACACCAATGAAGTCAAAAGAAGGCAAATTAGGAAAATCTGTTCGTGCAGTTACAGACAGGCAGCTCGTGTAATTATTAATGGATGAAAAGGCCGTTTGGGCTTTATAAATTTCTTTCAGAAATTTCCCTACTTAGGACTTTATCCTCGAAATTTAACCTGGGAAATTTGTTTTTAAAACGGAAACTGGGGTTCTTTAGCACGTTAGTGGTGATGATTGGATATGTTTGACTAATTACTAAACTAATAGAAGACTATGTAAAATACTACTTAATGTATATTGAATAGAATGAGTTAGCAATAACATTTAAACTATGTCATTACTGATAATTCAGTAAATGAAATCGAGGCACATTTTTAAATTTGAGTTTAAATAGTAACAAACTCAAAACATACCTGAATGCACCGAAAATAATGCTTAGGGGCGAATAAGGCAGACACGGAGTAATGATTAGAAATGCTTCTTGCATGTATCGATTTTCTGCTGACCCATGTCGTCATTATTATCTCAAATTCTCTTTGTAATTATACAAAAAAAGTCTTAAAGTTGTATATAAGCTGTTGCTTGTGTTATTCCCATATATGTGTCACCGCTCTATTCTTCGGTTATCATTACTAACTAATTCAACAAAGTTATATTTAGGAAGAGTAAGAATCACATATGATAGGAAGCTGTCAAACCAAAGGTAAAAAATACAGAGTTTAACTTTTGTCTCAAGATGGACGAATCCCCAAGGTTTTCATTCATCATTCTGACAGTTTGACAATCGTTGAAGCATAAATCGCTATCAGTCCAGCGATGTTTTGATCTCCAAACATCAATAAAATGAAAAAATCTGTATTAATTTATGTATAGTCTTCGTTTAATTCATAAAGTGGCTTGGAATAGTTGCGCTTGTGAATTATCTCTGGGTCTGGAGTCAACAATAGCCTAGCAATATCTGACGAGTAAATAAATTACTGCGGCAAAAAATAGACATTCTAGCATTGCACCAGTGTAGGAGAGTTTAACTTGACAAAAATATAAGAGAATAATCTTTAAAATACCCAGCCATTATTCAGATATACTATCGAAAAATAGTACCTGGTCTCGATTTGGTTAAATAGGACCAGTAAGAGGTCAGTAATAAGGCCACACTTATTGCAAGATATAGGTTGGGAATGGTAGACTTACCCCCAGAATTTGAAGGCCATCGAGGTGTCAAGAAGTGAGAATGCAACTCCAATATAATTTAGACAAAAGAGTGCTCCCATGTTGGTTAAAAGGTCATAAAGACGATGGTACCAGTAGCTCTCCACAAAACATGGTCGAAGCCTTGCCCGACAGAGTCTAAATCAAAAAAGAAATATATTAGAATTAATTACTGCATTCTTTTCCATGAATTTAATAGTAACAAAATAAGGACGTAGAAGTAACAGAAGGACGTAGAAAGGGAAATTGATCGAAAGAGAACTTGCGGTTAAATTTGACAGACGGCTTCGAAGACGATTTCTGACTTCTGTAATGAATGCCAATTAAAGTAAACAATCTATCAATCTTGAAGGATGAATCCCTATGCGTTTCCAAAATTTTCATTTATGCTATCATTAATCAATGGGGCCCAATTATCTCGACCTCACAGTGGCGCTTGAAGTGGTTGAACCTACTGTAACCTCACGTGTCTCGTGAATAATCATCGTGCGTCCTCAAGTGGCTTATTTTAACTATCGGAATAAGTTAATTAAATTGGCCTCTGAATGAGCGTTTGCTAGGGTTCAGTTTCACTGCAACGACGTCCGGAACCATTCCACCTGTTCATACCGTCCCTCCTAATATGAGGCTATATAAAGCCTTTTTACACGCACACACGCTTGTCAGTTGCCGGCCACTATGTTTCCCCCTTATCCTCTCTGTCCCTCATCCCTCTCTTACCCTCTTGAGCCCTAATCAACTCTTGGTGTACTGCCCCAAAATTGTTGTTAGCCCTTACACTCAGAAACAATTTTAAATATCTTCTTGCGCAATGGCAGTATCATACATATTTTACGTAAATATTACCACCTAAGATGACTTCTTGACAGTTAAAGATTTAATTAAATCAATTATGGAATAACCGTAGCTTTTAAAAGATTTCATATTCTCAACTTGAATGAATGAGTACAAAACTGTTCGGCTTGATAGTAAATGACAATGAAATAGTTCGATGTTCATCCAACTGCATTGACACGCGTACTATTTAAAATTGTAAAGCCGACTCGTAAAAAACTCATTTATATTGCTTCATCCTCGTCTTGTTCTGTCAGTAGGTCTGAATGTACGCTTTGTCCTATCCCGCACCTATGAACGCATTTTTCCTGCAAAAGATACCCGTTAAATCCATCTGTAGCCAGTTGATAAATATAGTCTTGTAAAAACAGACCAAGAAGGCGGACGATTTACACGATGCAACATCAAAATACGGTCGAGATTGCTTTTTATCAGTAAAACCTATAACTGTCTCAGCTTTTACGATTAGTAGCTTAACACTCTAGACACCCCAGTTAGCAGGAAGCGCCATTTGCTGAGAGTTGCTCGTCAGAGAAGGTCCAAGATGAGCGTTAAAAATATACCTAAAACAAATTAGTTATCTTTAAGATCCACGTTTTGAAAAATGTGCAAGCACATCTCCAAATAAATTAGAACAGCGTATATATAAAAACGTAAATAATCGGTGTTCTTTGTATAGTAAACGATTGAATCGTTCTTACAAAGCAAATGGACATGATAAAATTAAGACATACTTTCTCAGGCCTTTAGAATACATTAAATAAAAATTTATACATAAACGTATCTTTATTGCCATTCTCAGTCAGAAAAGATAATGAAACCGATTAAATGTTGCCACTGCAAAGCATTAAACACAAGTGATAATGATAAAGGAATGATAAAAGACACTTTGCAATTATGTCTATTTGTTTAAGCTAATATCGAGTGAGCTTCATTTTCGTAAGTGCATGTATGTTTACTATAACATTCCTTGTGTTCCGCTGTGGGCAATTGGTTTCTGTGTTAAGTTGTCATATTACTGAATTTTCTACATCGCTTTGATCTGCGAGATTACCTCTGAGACTTCCCGCTTATTAATGTTATAACAGTAATCTACAAGAAGCTATTTTAAATGACTCAATTGCATTTAATGGCATGATCAACTATTTCATTTTGATTTGAATAAAACACTAATTCACCTAATAGTGTAAATAATGAGTGAGAGACCAATAGGACTGTCATTAAAGGATATAGTCAGCGGAAACATTTTCCAAAGAGAACAAACGAACTAATCATTGTAAGAACCTCAGTGTCGCATTCGTTAACTATGCTGCTCATAATACTACTAACATTAAAATTTTCTCCATATAATTTAAGTGAATTCTAGCGAATCAGTCAGGCATATTTTCCCAGATATGTGTTTCGTGCAAATTATGAGAAATACCTATTACCCTGTTTACGAAGGAATAAGAGCAGTACTTTTATAAAACTCTGATGACTGTCATAAAATTGGAACTCGGAATTCAGCGCCGAAATTGGGATAGGGACGTAAATTTAATTTTGTGTAATCCCCATACGGCAGGAGAAATATACAGGATTAAACTTGAAAATCTCCATGTCGGACACAATAGGCATATAAGGGGGAAATTGGCCATGCAACCACTCTTCTTATCCTTTGTGCTATCGGACATGTACATTCCTTTCATTATTCCAAATCTTCAGAACTAAATCAAAGGTAAAAAAAGAGAATGTTAAAACGCAGGCAAGGTAATCATAACGTCTCACAGAGTTCTCTTTTCAATGCACTAGAGCTTAAAAGCTATGCATCCTACCGTCCAAGTTGCATGCACTAAACGATCTTTAAATAAATGGAGCTAAATGAATCATTCTTGGAGCTAAAAAAGGTCGACAGAAACAAGTCAAGATCATTTAAATCATTCCATTAAATCTATCTTCGAATAGTAAATAAGTTGAGGAATAAAGAAGAAAGTTCTTTAGTAAGTGGGGAACCAGCATCTTTCCCTTTTCTTACTAATACTTTAAAATGTAACCGAATGTGGAAGAGTTCGTCTCGCAAATTATGAAAATTTGAATATTGTTAATTGCTCAACTTAAATCAATTCTGACTAGTAAGTTATGAATGGATTAAAAGCATTTAGGTAGAATCAAAGCTGCAAATTTTAGCTTTTTTTGATCTAAAAGCTTCGCAGTCATGAAGATGAGATTTTGTTGTCATCCCAAATCTTTAAAATTGTACAATTTGAGACATGTCCTTTCTTTCAATGTCAAACAAATAATAATAACCTCGTGATGATAAGTTAATAAAAACCGACATCCGGCACACTTATTTTCCAGATTTCATCTTGATAAACAAAGGTCCTAAACTCCTCGAAGCTCAGTGGGGCAAGACAACACCAATCGTGACAGAAAGTTTAAAGGAGATGTTCGTACTTTATTTTTATCCTCCTTCATAAATTATAACGCTAAGAGCTGAAATCTACCTGGCCGAATCATATTTCTAATAAGAATATTCACTGATCTTTTTCTATTAAATGGACTGATAAAGTGCCTACATACAAGACATTACATAAACTTCTAAAGTTTCTACGACGCTTATTGATCCTCAGGTATTAAATATCGATAAAAAGATGAACAATCCAATTACGCAAAAAGAAGTATGAGGCATGACATTTAGCTGTCTTGGAAACCTAAATTTAACATACGCTAAATACACATTTTCAGCCGTCCTCATAATAACTAAAACACAAACACGATAGAGTAGGTTAGCTAAGGGAGAGCAAGAATACATATGAGAAAGGGACATCCACGTGGTCAGTACATCGCGTGCATAGGAAAGGGTATGCGTATGTACGTATGAACGATAAAACAGGACATAAGAGTGCTGATTTAACATAACAAAACACACGTGCAGAAACACATTTGTAAAAAAGTCTTAAGTCAAGCATAGAGAAAACAACATCAAAACATTTTGCTTAAAATTAACGATCAAGCTAATAGATTAAACGGGCATGCATGAGTTTAATACTTAGACATCAGTAAATGATGTTTATTTATTCAACTTAAAAACGTAGAGATCATAACTCTAGCCATGCAAGTAATGCGGATTCATTTGAGCTGCCTAAGAAAAGAATTATTTTCTGACTAGAAATTCGAAAGTTGTTTATAACTATCAGTTTCCTAGGACTGAGTTAATGTTTTTAGACAACTTGACGATTACAAATATTATCTATCATTCAGGAAGATCTTAACGCCTGTCGTTAAAAACTTCTGTGGAGACACAAATGATTACCCGTCAACACTTCCACCTTTTCAATCCATTAATTGCCCCGTCTTCACTTCTACCTTCTACCGACTCCTCTCCAAATCCTGCCGGTCAATTCCTACAGCCAAATTCTTCAGCCTTCTCCGCCCTATCTGCAGCTTCTCTTAGGTTCTGGTTTTGTAGCCCTCTCCTTTTCTATCTGTCTACCTATCTCTCCATTTAATAATTATCATTACCAAATCCTTTGCCTTTCTTCTTACTCTTCGTGGATTTATATCTAGTGGCCCCCACAAACAGGACTTTTAACATCTTCGTTAGCTATCCGCGTTGATAGCTGTTTAAAAGACGGGCTATTGAGAATACAGTAAAAAATCACTACATTTGGAACTCTGTAGGAATAAAAAAACATAATCTAGATAATCTGTGCACATGCAGTTCGCCTTATTTGCATTCCGTTCACTCGTTTAAAGTGAACGGAATCCTCGTTAATCTGTACCCTCGTCTTCCTTTTTCATAACCTCGAGTCTGAATATAGCATTAGAACCAGGACAGTCACAAATTGTGCGTTATAGCAATTTTTTATTTCTTCCAAAAGAATACTTATACTTAATCGCCTATTTTAACCGACAAACAAGCTAGTGTCATTGATTCGCCACTTCAGTAAGAGAAAAAGGAAATAGAACTTTAAAAATAATTAACATGACGAAATAAATAAACAGAGTACGAACCTGCCCGTCATTGTGAAGAGGGCAGCAGAGAAGAAGCAAAGGTAGTAGACGGGATAGAATCCATGCCAGAATGCGGAAGTGAAGAAGACGGCCAGCACTGCATGACGTTTTGGCATTCTATCGTACACACACTCACGCAGCCATCGAGTTGTTCCAATGTTCCAGTTGTCCAGCATCTCCTTGGTGTTGGTCCCAAACTAAGAGATATTGCATATTACTTAAGCATATGTAACATTAAAGTAGCAAGAAAAAATTTTTTCAAAGGCTTTAAAAACCCCGTATATCTTGAAAAAAATCACAAGAACAAACTTTCAAGAATGGAGTAGAAAGACGCAGGCATTCGTAGATCCAATTAGCACAAAAAGTGTTAGTCTGGTATAGTACAACAAAGGTTGGTCGTGATTTTGTTGATAACATCATCAGCAGCTTTGACGGTAAATCGATTATTGGGAAAATTTTTAAATTGATCTGATTTGTATTGATTACCTCACTGAAAAAAGTAATAGGCAACCGGGAGTCCTTAAAACCATCAAGAAAACCATAGTTGCTTTCATTTAATCTCCTAGATTACCATAAGACAGCTGTGCTCTTACTATCGACACAGACAAATTTATCGAGAAGGCATGATCGATCGACTGGTTAACAGGCTCTAAATATTATAAACATGAAACCACTCTGAAATTTTAATTTTGGAACATTCGAACAAGACTTATTAAATAAAATGTCAGAAACGTAAAGAATACATAATTCAAATGAAGGAGCATGCTTTTGATGTCCCGATGTGACTTCCCTCCACATACTACTTTGACTGTTAAACTGCTCACCGATTTCAAAGACCTTAATAGGAATAAAAAGAGTGTTTTTTTCGCTTTACCATGGGCAATATTAATCGAACAATAATCTGAGCTCTTGAAATGTACTAAACATTGCCTGTCATTTTTAAGTGAATACTAATATTGATCTTATCTATGACCGAAAAAGTAAAGGAAATGAAATCACAAAATACCTAATTTCCTAATTACAAATAGGCCTCCTAAATAAAATTTGGCCCCAACTTTTTTAAGCACACTTATGTGGCTTGGTTTCAATTCCCGATCCCTTCATTAGAGCTAAATAGAATAACAGTGATCACTAATTAGCAACAAACAACAGAAAAAAAAATCCTTTCACATATTCCATCCACTTCACATCTGTCTCGAAAGTTGGCTAACATTCTCGTCCTGTTAGTGGATATTGCAGAGTATTTGGTCAACTAGAAATAAGTTAGAAAATAGCTATCATCATTGACTAGAATAATAAAAAAATACCTAACATTTTTAATTGTGGAAAGCAAGTGAAATTGATTACAGAAAGTTAAAGGGGAGAGGATCAAAAAGATCCTGAGAGTAACGTCAAGGTATCAAAAAGTCTCCCTTTGCCTGATTTTTGGATTCGGGTTGCACGGTATTTACTAAATGAGTCGCTCAAAACTCCACTTTTATGACTCATCCACTGGATTGCAGTAGAAGATTTATCTATGATGTTTATGGCTTACTTACCGATTTTTTGATCAAGAAGGACCGGTTTGCAATTTTAGATCTTTTTCTTCCAATGGTCGAGAAGATACTATGATTTACAAGATATTCAGCAGCTATTAGTTTTAACATAGCAGAGATGAGGCATTTAAAAATGTCAAGTTAGCAGATCTCCATAGGCTATCATCATTCAAGGTCAAGCAAAGTAAAAAACTGTTCTAGGTTGAAGCACACTAAACATTTCTAACTTATAAACTCAGAACCACCTAAAACTAATTCTGAAACTGAAAAAAATATAAGGGGACAGAAACAGGAGCCATAATTTAAATTAATTGAGACAAATGAAATGGCAAATCTACTTGTATTTGAAGTAAAGAGTGAATATATAAATTGAAGGGACTTACTTCACATCCAAAAAAGCGGACGTTGATAGCATTGCGATACTCTGGCTCCAGTACTAAGTTTGATGATGATGAGAAACCCGAAAATCCGAAACCAGAAGTGAGCATTACTAGTGCACCTATGGAAGACAACAAGATTTAAGGCTATATCCCTTAGCAAATGTAAATTATCTCATACCAAAATATGTTCCAAAATTCGGGTAACTCACACAGTTTCCTACAATTTGAATAAATTGTACCATATAGCTAACATTTACCACCGCCCTGAATCATTTAGCTTCAGTGTTTTTAATTAAACTTATTGAGCGAGTTTCAATGTATCCAAAAGCGAGAAGCATGAATAATAACATCAGGTTTGGTTAGACTATTTTGGAGTATTTGTTTACCCCAAAATATTAGGAAATAGTCAACCAAGGTTTAGATAAGCCAATGAGTCCAATATAATGGATAATGTAAAATATAGACAACATAAAGTACTTATTTATTAGAGATTACATGAAATTGTGTACGGATAAACCATAAGTCAAAGAAGACAACCGACCCACCTACCTCCCTATTATCTATTTCAATAATTTCCAATTTGGATCTCAATACATCACATTCTGCTTTTGATTTGCATTCTGGTTGAAAACCACTTTATAAATCCACTGAAATTTTAAAACTTCAGTAGGCAAAATCATTGAAGGAGCTGCGCATATAAATTCGTTCTCACAATTTTGATTTACATATAAAAAATTGCAGAGAGGGGAGTGTTGAAGAGTGAAATTAAATGAAGACAAATGATCAAGCGGTTAAGCTGATTTTGCTGTTTCGTTAAATGTAGAGTTAGGAAACTGGTAACTGGATATCATACAAAAATAAATAGACGTCTTCACACAATTCAAGTTATTATTTCATAGAGAAAGATAAAAGTTCTATACAGATGTAGATGTACATAATTTCACTACTACTAATAATAATCCAACACTTTCAGACTAAATGAATAGAAAAAATACAGACAGATTTGGTAGTAGTAATCCCAGTTACAAGATAATTTTTCTAAACTACTACGGAAGACGATCAAGTGCCTATTAAAGAAAGCTGAAACAACTCAAATAAGGAACGTTTTACATTGTCTATGCATTTAGGAACCACTTGTCACAGTAGACAGAGAATGACTTAGTGTTTAAAGGGTTTGGGACAAACATGTTGCCAACTTCTACTTTAAAACGTAACCCGCTGACGAGAACCACAATCAAGATTTCAAAAGAAGCTCGCAATACTAGAGAGCGTGATCTAAATAGATCTTTAATAAAGAACATCATATAGATAAGCCAAGAAAATATGAAAGGACATCAAGTCTATAGACATATGAAAGATAGGAATATGGACCAAGAAGCATGAGGATTACAAATGATGGGAGCATGCGGCCATATGCTTCATGTCCATGAGTGATAACGAATAGTGATTATGTAGCCTGATCTAACCAATGGCTACACTGAACTCCCAGTTCAGCTTCCCCATTAGTCCACTCTGCACGCAGGCGTGTAGTGAGCTTTGATTTATCTAGGTTGAGTCTACTTCTAACCTGCTAGGGGCTTATGACGATGAAAAACTAGGACACTGTTAAAAACATGGCTATTAGCCTTTTATCAGTACAAAAATACTAGAAATATGACATAAAGCGTAGCTTGACTAATCTGCAGACATGCATAATTCACTTAACACATCTAATTCATCGAAACTGAAGTTTGCATGTCAAGCATAGGTAGTGCCAAGGACAAGCAACATTAATTAGATTAAGTATCAGTGCCAATCTGACAACAGTCACACATGAGGATATAAACCCATGTATTACATTAATTCAACCCGAATCACAGCAAGCTTAATTCTTATAAATGACGATATGATGGCTAAACTCCTAACCATAGTGGACTCACCTTCTCTAAGCTTGAATGTGCAAATTTGCTTTGTGGTAAAGCGATAATGAGAATATTATAACATTATCGAAGACTCGACAAAAATTTTGTCATACAAACAAACCAGTCGTATTACGTTTTTTCATTTCACTGACTATGAACGTAGAGGCCCACAATTTCGTATATCAGAAATATACATTTACCTCTTGCGTTCTGAAGTTAAAAGTTAAAATCATGATATAAACCGCACAACATGGGGAAAATAGAGTATCCGCTTACTTTCTGATGAGTCATTTTAAGAAGAGTTTGATGACAAACATAACTCACAACTAAAATAAGCACTATACGATAATCGGATAAATAAAAACTTACTGATGGTCCAGGCGCAATAGAATTTTTGCCTAAGGTAGAAACCATAGAATGTGAGCCAAAAATATTTTCGAAAGATGCCCAGCCGTTGGAACTCATCAGCTAAATAAAAACAACATCCAATTTTATACTTCGATGTGAGAAAGGTAAATAAAACACAACCTAATTATAAAAAAACTCACAAATAAGGTATGTCGGCTCGTACCGACCAGAAGCGTAGAAAGCAAGAAGAAAATGGAACACAAAAGCAATGATTTGAGTCTTCAAAACTCCCTAAAAAAACGAAATTATAAAAATTAAAAAAAGCGAAAAAACATTTCCTACTGAAGGGAATTTTAAAATTATTGCTTCATACCTTCGGATTTCTAATTTCATCTTTGTGTTTTATCTAAAAGAAAGGAATGAAAGATAAAATTGAATGAAATATGTTTGGGACGAGTTAAAATACGGACATACAACATATTCCCGTTCAGCAGGATTTGAAACTTGGTTTTCTTCCCGGCCTTCGATAAAGTATAAATAATCTGAGAAGAAGAGAAATGGTCCAACCATTGAATTTTGGAAGCACATAAGATAACCAAAGAAAGGTAGCAATTTCGGTCGCTTCCTAAACATCGAAGTTATTAGAAAGTCCGATAATAGTGTTTACCTTATTGCATGAGCTTTGTGAGATTCTTTTAAGAGTTCCTTACCCGAAGATAAGACAGTACCGTCGTAAAAATTGAAGGCGATAGATGAAAGTTTCTGGGTTTGAATCATTAAGGGTCTGGAAAAAAATTACGATTTAGAACGAGCTTACGCAGTAATATCTACAGACTGCTGTCTTGCGTCATCAACGGCGAATAATCTCTGGATATGTGCCCATGACAGAAAAGTCATGGTAAAAAGGAGAACTGCGTACTGAGCGATATTAGGAGGAAGGAAGACCATCATTAAATAGGCCACGATGGCCTGCCAAAACAGTAAAAAAACATTACTATTTTAACAATGAAATTAACAGGAAACTTACTCTTGATAACAGAGATACATAATTAAGGTACCTACAACAATTTCTGTGAGATGTCTCCAAATGATAAATTTCTTTTGGGGTGGCAAACCGTTTTTCAACAGATAACTGAATAGAATAGCTACCATTTGGGATACAAAGAATGTCAACTACAAAAAATAACCGTAAAAAGCTCCAGAAACCTGGTCCAGAGGAACCCCGAGAAAATTACTAATAGGTAACAACATTAAAATGGGTGTCAGCTGCAACAAGTGACAAACTAAGTTGAAAGATAAATAGCCCTAATATTTATATGACCTTGTTACCTTGAAAATGTGATGTAAATTATTATTTTAAAAATATATTTCAAAATTAAAATTCTAAATTGGGTGAAATTTTGCTTTTAAAATTTTAATATAAGTATAAATTTTTAAATTTTTATTTTTATTGAAGTCCTTCCGTCGAATATATAACCTCTTCTTTATCCAAATATTAACTGCAAATGAAAAGAACCGGAATTCCGTTCCTACAGAGTTTACGAGTATGCTATCAGATTAAAATCTGTTCCGAGTACGGCTTAATTAGTTTTGATTCAACTCCCTATCCGCGAATATGTATTTCATCTATGAACAATCCCATTAATTACTGCAAAATGTGGGTAAAAAATTAATGCAATGTTTACTCAAGTCCTGAGAAATTAACAACTTCATGTAAGCGTGTTACACAAAGCATCTTCAAATAATTTACAGTAGGATTTGTGAAAACTTACTAACATGAATCTGAAAAGTTCGAATATACATAGCTCTCGTCATTAGAACAGTGAAGTAAATTTTTTTTTTGATCAAGATAAGATATATTTGTGGATTCATGGAAACATATTTCAATACTGTGGCTCACATTTAACAATGATCGACACATTATATATACTTAGATGATTAAATTTTGGATTAGATTACTTTTAATTAATCTTTGGCTTTTGACACATTTTTTGAACAGAAAAAAAGACAGAGACCCAAGCTTTAACATTTACAATGAAAACCAAACTCAAAACAACAACAGCAATAACAGTACAGTATTAACGGATTCTGAGCATACGCACAATCACATTATTTTATTTAAGTGCCAGATATCCAGACCATAATACAGTCATACAACTACCACAAATCATCGTCTTAAAGCATGTGATAAACGGTATGTAGCTGCTCGAATCTCTGGACTTTTCACACGAGCTGTTTGATAGTTATTATTGTCATTTTAATACTTCCGAGCTCTAGGTTGTCTTTGTCATAATGTAGAAAATAATCGTGTATGGCAAACTCAGGCATTTATAATATTTATTGAAATAATGGTACTGTCACCAAACACCTCGCATTTTGGATAGGCTCCTCAAACTTCAAACTCTTTGACGAAAATTGTAGGAAGTAGGCAAGGTAGGGCTGGTGGTTACTTTTATTGAACTTTCAGAATAGCACGATGACTATCCTTTCGTCCCGGAACTCCGTCACTTGATTTTCACAGACGTCTCGATTTCGAGCATACTACGTCCCAAATATTTCATCTGCAGGGGGTTCATAATGGAACGCAGCAACGTTCTTAACGTGATCTTCGGGATCTTCTTCAGGTTTTGATAAATTCATTTGTTTCATGATGCTTCGACCAACGGTTCCAATCTTAGCAATTTCGATTGAGTCCATCACTGTGTCGCCAAATCTGTTATAACATAATAAATAAGAAGTCCCGATAGTAATCTCATGAACCAAAAAAATCCAGCAAACTCGGTAATATATCAACTTAATATAGAAGCCAATAGTCTTATTTCAACTTGCAAACAAAATACTACAAGAAGCAGAAGATTGCTATTCAATAGCAGGTACTAGTATTCCACAAATACTTATGTTTCTTTGTCCACAATTTGGCAAGAAGACACGCTTTCTTGCAACTCTTTCCATTCTCTATTAATGATTCCTTTCTAGTCATCTCTAAATTTTGCAATTTTTAACCCTATTGTCATATCCTCTCTTATTCATTCCTTCTAAGGTCATCAGCCTCCAAAGATTGACATATTCAGCTAGTACAGGGAAGCTGAGCTAATTTGCACTCTTAACGATTTATCAGCTTTTTGTATCTGGAGGCTCATAGATGTTGCTAAAAGATTTTCTACCTGCTTCTGTTCTTTGGTTTTCATGCTAATCCGTGGTACTAATCACTCAAATCGTGTGAGTTCACATTCTTTATTTTGCGCATCATTTTATTGGTAAATTTCATCCCACATGCACACAGTGGTACTAGTCATTGATTTGCCATGCTACGTCACTTCTTAACTTCTTATGATATGATACCTCATTTTACTGAATATCTGCGCGGCTAATTTGGTACTTAAAATTCCATCCCCTTTATTGTCGTTGTAAAATACACTTGTAATCTCCACCCAAATTTAATCTTCTCCCTTTGAAAAGATGGCTATCTTCTGTTGGCCATCAAACGTAGTTTCGTAGGCGATTTTTTTATATGTGGCGGAGTAGCGTTATCAAAAATGTCAAGCAAATTCCAAATATTTAGAATCATTACATCAGTTACAATTTTGAATATTTAATTTTAGATCAATTTATTTTTACAATTACTGCCTAGCAGATCTGCCCATTTTCTTAATCTGCCTAAAATGTTTATCTTTCTTTAACTGGCCTTGGTGCTTTTGCGTACTTAATTAAGGGGAATTTGTCTCCTCTCTCCGCTTGTGTTGCTAACTGTCCATAAAATACGTATATCAATAATTTTAATAGAAATATGTATTTAATAAGTTTCCTTTTATTTACGTCTAAATTTTGTTCTGGAGATGCTAATGGTGGCACTATACCAGTTGGTAATTTTATCAGTTTCACTTAAGTTTTCTGAAATTAACCTATTTAAATTTAGCTTATTCGGACACTCTGGATGTTAAGGATACAGATCTAGAATCAAAACAAATAAAACCTGTAGAAATCAAAATTGAGGAATTTGAATGGCCTTCGAGATCTTATGGTCTGTTTGAATCAATCAGAATTTGAACATTTTTTTCTGTTTTACTTTTGACGTGCCTATTTTTATCGTCTTTATTAGCCGTGTACAGGTGTGCGATTGGAAACTTTAATTTAATCTTTGGTCTGAACGCAACTGGCGAAAATGTTGCTTACTTCATCACCGGAGCACCTCCTTCTCGACGTGTTTATGCCTACAATTGGTTGCGGATCGCACCCTATCTACCAGATCTTTATCCGATCGTCAAAGGCATTAAAAAGGAAAGACCTCTTTTTAAACGACAAGTTTTCATTACCGATGAGTCTCTAGGTTGGCATTATTTGGTTTGTGAAAAAAGTTATATCATTTTTATTCTACCTCTTTAGAATTTTACTGACCATCACTAATGATTTTTTTCTTTTGACCTCCGGTTTCCATTAAATGTCTTAGAATACTTTATTTATTAAGGACTGAATGATTTAACTTTGATATTAGTTATGGCTTTCCTCCAATATATTTGGACATGCGGTTCTTGGAATATTTGCTTATTTGGTCATCAAACTTTCTAGTGAATATATTTTTTCCTTCTTCCAGAATGCCGAATGCTTCGAGAGCTTATTTCATCGGATTTCACGTGGAATGTTCTTGGAAAAAATGATCCAGATTACATGATGATGGAATTGAACTATCTTCGAGAGAGTATCGTAGATATAAACACGCATTTTGCAATTTGTGATCAAGGCGATTACTATTCATCTACTACTAAAACCTATTTCGCTGTAATGGTGTTACAGAAGGTTGGTTGATTTCCAACAGAGATATTAATCATTTTTGTTTCAAATTTTTTTATTTTATATACTACAAATAAATTCGATGTAGCATATAATAATCGCGTAAAATGTAACTGCGATATATAACGTGATATCTCTATTTTAGCTTCTTGAAACTGGACTCTACACAAATTCTGATATTTACATATATACACGTCTGAATATGGTAAGTTTTGATCATTATATATCTTAGTTCTCTCTATTTTTATGGTCGACCTATTTAATCTATTATTTATTTGAAATTTAAAAAAGAGTGAAGATGCTTCACAGGCTTTATTCACTCCCTTTGCGAATGCGGGTGCGAATCTCGCCATTATAACCCCGCTTTTGAGTAGCGCCAAATACACTCCAGTATCGGCCACGGTAAAGATCCTCGAGTACTTGTCAATGAATTACGTTAGTGATGGCACCATTGAATTTGACGAGAAATCTATCCCATTTACCTCTGCAAACTTCCTTCGGCTAATTCAATCGGTAAATTATTTTTAAAATACGATTCTTTGTGCCTCAGTTAAATAATTGGTTAGACAAAAGCATTAGTCAAACTTTATCATACTGAGTTTTTTATTGATACAATATTCAAACGATTTGTCCATTTTAATTAGTTCAAGTTAACACCGAAGAAAGTAGATTACTTTCTTCTCGTTACTAAGAGATAGGGCACCTTAATACAGCTTTGAATTATGAGGTTGATTAGATGTCCAGCTATCCAACAATCGCATCAGTGATAACATTGGATTATTAGACATCAATTATAGATAATTCAGTTACAAAGAATGAAGCTTGTACATTTTGCCCAGGTATTCTAATAATATCCGATTCGGTATCTTTTTAACATAGTTGTCAATGCTGCTTAATCAACTCTTCGGTTCATAAAATAGATGCCGAATGTGAATATAAACATATTTTTCTGTCTCTTCGGAGTGTTAACGTCATTTAAATAAAAACAACGCCTGTTTTTCCCAATTCTTTTCAGTTATTATAAAAGCTGCCCTATTGCTCGATATAATTTGACCTTCTGACATTTTTTACAATATCGACACAAAAATAACTTTGACAGGTTGTCATCTTAAATATGATGATTATAAAGGCGCACATATCAAGAACGTTCTATGTGCAGGTTACATTAGATTTGTAGTTAATATTTATTCTGCCTTGTTTGTCAAATTGGGCATTTGTCATATTTCATTATCATTATGTCAACCTTTTTTGCTGAACCAGAAATTTCTTACCCTGAATTAAGAAAAAAGATCGAGGTTGATGGTAGATGAAAGTGGTCGGAGTCTAACCGCTTTGTTTTTTGCCTTATGAAGGACAAATCTACTGAGATTTAGAGAGAGGGCTTAATGTCAGGAAAGGATTGATAGCACTTGATCAAACTACCGCGTTAATAACTTCACTTTGATTTATTGATAACGGCCGGTACCTTGAGCACTGTCTTCACCTATCGTATTCGTCAATTTCGATGAATTAGGAGAACTTCGTTCCTGCAGGTTAATAGATTAGCTAAACTTTGTCGCATCGTATCAGCATTATGTATTCGTACTTATTCACAAAATAAGTCCTCTTTATTGCGCTGATATTAGTTTATGTTTTATCAAGTAAGGCCCTTACACTGTCTAGTTTCAACCTCTCTGATTAAGATGAAAAACCTGATGTTGCTAGGCTACAATTGACTCAGACTCGAAGATAGAGAGATAGGACAGATGCACAGTTACCCCCAATACACATT
Organism: Hymenolepis diminuta; assembly: GCA_900708905.1. Classification (NCBI taxonomy): domain Eukaryota; kingdom Metazoa; phylum Platyhelminthes; class Cestoda; order Cyclophyllidea; family Hymenolepididae; genus Hymenolepis; species Hymenolepis diminuta. Next base: position 5,039,414 of record CAADRB010000004.1, on the reverse strand, counting down.
CACTAACCAGACAGAGGCTAGATATCAATGAATCAAGTCGTATCCATACTCTCAATGTGCCATCAGACTGATAAGAGTCCTGACTAAATGCCAAGTTTTCGGGAGCGGTGTTTGCCTGCAAATCCGTAGGAATGAAACTTAGAGACGACCTGTGGGAATCGCTTATCCCGATGTAAAGCATAATCACTACACTTGTGAGTTTTTTTGTCGAATTCCTATTAAATATTACAAGAAGCAAATGGTCGCAACATATATTTGAAATATTTTTAAGAATCTTTATTTGCATTGCTTAGCTGGCTTCTGAATTATTTCCCCTGCAGATGTTTGCGGTTAAATTACTTCTTTCTTCTAGACCACCGTGACCTATGTACCAGAAGATCCAGATGAAGGGGAGGAATTCACGATTGCTTTCAATGGGGATGGTTTCTTGCGCAAAATTGAGTTCTTTATCTACAAGATAATGCCAAATGGTATGGTTGAGGTTGGTTTTATCAAGATTTAATTTCCATCACTCTTCTGTCATATTTTTTTTTCACTTTTTACACTCAGTTTTTCAGAGGTTCCTATGATGAAGATTTAAATTCCCTGGAGCTTCCAGATAGTTTATATAAACGGCCCGTTGTTACACTTATGGCATTTCAGGTAAGTAGACATTCTGATAATTTTTGTCCTTTTTTAAACTTAACATGTAAATTCATAATCACCAATCTCTTTAATAATATGGATTCTTGTGTTGGTAACCTTATTGTCTGTATAAATTTATAAAATAGGTGTTTTTTTTTTCCAGATAAACTGGAACATAGTTTGACGTTTTCTTGTTAAATAGCTTTAACTTAAAGGGTTAAAGTGTTAGTATTAGAATCAAATTTTCTTCTGCATGGTCTTGGACACTTTAAAGCTGGGAAACCAGTTGTTTGAATGAAAAGAGGATGATTGATCATTCCAAATGTATGTCCTCAAGTCACTATGAATATCGGCAAGAACTCTTATGCAAAACTTAATGTTACAGATTCTATAATCGAATCCCGTTCGAATTAAGAAAATGCAGGAGAATACTTAGGTAAATGCAAGTGATAGGTCATTAAGGTTATTTGAGCACTAACAAGTCGGTATAATTAGAATAAGTGTGAAAATAATCTCTGCCTATTGTAGAACGTAATATTTCTGCCTTCGATTGAGCATGAACAATTGTCAATGGCCAAACAGATGATCGACGAAATATTCCGGTCCGAACTTCCTTATAGTTATGAACTTGTCTACGTGGAGCACGATCAAAACATTCCAATCCAAAAGGTTGTTGAAAACACTCTCAATGATTCCATGGTATGTGCACTTTTTATCTTAACACTTACTGACCTTTTGCTATCCCGATACAATCTTGAATGTGTTTTTAGACTGAAATGTCAATGTCCGCTTTTCCAATGCCATTGAAAGTCAGTACAGATCTCAGACATACCGAGTCAATCCTATACGATGGCATCGTAATGATCAAGCGCAAAACTTCCAGTAAATATGCCCTTTTTCGGATCTTCCAGTCAGTTAGTGGATTCATTTGGTTGTGCGTCTTAGCATCTCTCATTGTTGTAGCCATCGTCTTCTACAGTATCAAATTTGCAAATGATAGACAGACAAAAGCTATGGGTCTGATTCCGGAAGATCAGGATATCAGTCCCTTTAAACGTTTCCTCTCTGCCATCTTCCGTAATTCCGCTGCTGTTCTGTTGGCTAAGGTAAGCAAGGCCTAAAATTTTACGTTTGTCATATTCATTAAAAAAGAATAAAACTCTATCTGTTCATCATCAATTTACCAGTATTCCTCTAGAGGGAAAATCTCCAACAACGTGGCATTTGTTAAAGAATTACTTTTCAAATTTTTTTCCCCAGTTGTCCATCTATCAATGACATATTCTGAAATATTTGCCTTTCCTTCCTTACATTAATCGATCAGGTGGACATGTAGCTTTACAGACTTATATTTAGGAGAGGAAAGAGATCAAAATTTTTATCTGAAAATTTTGTTCTTAATCATTAGTTAACTCGTTTCGAAATTTTCTTTTTATTTTCGAATAGTTGTTTAAGTAATATATAATATTCTTTTAAATAATAATGTTTCTTAAAGTCCTTTGAAAATAGATATGAGTAGCTTTTTAACTCGGAACTGAAGATCACGCCTCAATATTTCTTGTTTTTCTCGCTTTCCTTATACACTTTATTTCGACTACTTTTGCTAAGGTCTACACCGTACGACGTTTCTTAATGATGAAAATCACTCCTATGGAAAAAGATTTAGCACATCGAGAGATAACGTAACTTGAATAAAAATATTACACAATGATTTGGGATGAAAATCTTTTGTAATATTGAAATTATCAGTCGCTGTACGTAGTCACCTATGTTACCTAGACTGCCCAATAGGATCTACTCTGGCTATGGTACGTCAGATCCAGAAGAAAGAGGAGAAAGAATATGTAGCTCGAACTGATTGGATTTTCTTCATCAAATTACCTGTTTGTACACAATTTTGAATAGAAGGGAATAGTTTGCCTATCTGACTAACCAGTGATATTTCAGAGTTAGGATACCTTATTCTCAAGTACGGGCACATAAGAACAGATATGTCTAGTACCTGAGCTCACCAAACAAGTTTTATGGTATTTATTTAAGTAAAAAGTACTACTTGAACGTTCGTCAGTGCTGTTAACTTAACAATCTTCAAGTCGGACACGAAAGGCGTGTAAAGAAGAAATTGGCTATGCAATTACCCCTCTTGTCTTTTGCGCTATCGGATATGTATTGGAGGCAATTATTCAAAATTCAAGGCTACTCAACTCAGTGAAAGGGAAAATATAACCTCCAGAACCAAATGTTACAATATAAAATGAAAAAGAATGCAAAAATGTAAAAAAAGCAGTCCTAAAGGTGCATAATTTTGTAATTGCTCAGTCGCTTACTTTTGTAAAGTACGACTCTTTAAAGCTGTGTTCCAGGAGATCTACTTCCGCTGCTATAATATATCTGCCAACTGGAAATGACTAGACCACAGTTGAATCGGGTTAGAGAGAGAAGGTTAAAACAGAACACAGTTAATCCAAGACATTTTATTAATTAGATAAAAGCCTTATATGGGAATACAAGTTGTCTTCATGTTATTGATGCTGGTAAATCAAAACACTGCCGAATTGATAATCGTTCTACTCTCAAATGACTATCACGCTGTCAGGAGCGATATCAATGAAAATGATGGAAATTGGTTATCCTGGGACAAAACGTAAATACTGCAGCTATGAGGTTTGTTTTTCGGCCTCTTATCACATACAGGTCTTTCTTCAGTTTACTAGAATTTGATAGCTATCCACCCACTTGCCCAATTTACATGCTCTATACGACATCTAAGTGAACTTATTATTACTGTTAGTACCTGAGTTCTTCAAGAAGAAATTAGCTATGTAACCAATCTTCTAATATTTTGTGCAGCGGGATGTATATATTTGTAGCAGTCCTTTACAGGGTCACCAATTTGTAGGGGTCCTTTTCCAGGGTCGCCAATTTGTAGTGGCAGAGTCACCAGATTGTAGAGGGCCACCAGATTGTTGAGGGTCACCAGTATGTAGCGGCAGATGGCT
>CAADRB010000004.1:4977973-5035742 GCA_900708905.1 Hymenolepis diminuta | reverse complement strand
TATTGAACAAAGCTCAGTACAGAGTCTCAAGGGAAAAATAGGGAATTGGAGGAGACGGACTGAGCTATGGAAGAGGCGTTGGACGAGCTGGGTCCCTTGGTGTGTGTTGTGTGTGTCTGATGGAGGCTATTTATAATGGACACTTTGGGTGAGGATACGCATAAGGATATAATCTTATGTGTGCTTTAATTGGTCGGGACGATAATAGGAAAAGGAAGGGCCAGTGCAGACCCTAGTAGTAAGACCGACCATGCGGTGTCTGCTACTATCGTCCGAGGTATGCTTACCTTTTCCGATCGATGGGAAATAGGCCAGCTGAGGGCACACGATGTTTGTCTATGGAGTGCTTGGGTCGGGAAAGGTTAAAAGATTACAGATATTACTATAAAGGCAAGATAATTAAATTTAGTGATGATTAGAGAGCATGTAAGATAAATATTATGGAGAAGAAAGATTCATCCTTCATATTTATTCCAAATTCAAGACTGTTCTATGAAATAAGGAGAAAATGTATCCGTAAATATTACATTTAAAGCCAAGCTTTATAAAGAGTGTAATGGTAAAGTCTCATAGTCCTCTTCAATCTAATAGAATTTGGGAGTTATGCATCTTTTTGTCCAATTCGTATATCCGGTATAATATTTAAATAAATAGACTAATAACAGAGTCCGAGTAACTCATTCTGTTCACATAATATGCACGATTTCTGCCCAGATATTAAAAACATTAGATTATGTCCCCTATTGCTTTCATACAGTCTAGAATTAATTTTTTGAAATCTCCATCTGAGATAATGCTATTGTGCTAATTACGAAATGCTTTTTTCCTATTTATATATAAATAAAATTAAATTAATTATAAACTAAATAAATCATAAATTAAAAAAATGCACAGGTAAATTTCACTTGAGAATGCAAAATTGATTTATTGAAATTTTAGAAATTGATTCAGCCCCTTTAAAATTCAGATTTAAAAATTTATTTCAAATATTTATCCCACTATACATTATTTTGCAGAAGTTTCCAATAAAACAATTTATTAATGTATATTAATAATCAAACTTCTGAAATGAATTTATAAGTCCATCTTGAAGTCTTCCATTTAATCATATTTCCTTGTTCAAACTGCTCAGAGTTGTTAACTTTTTACTGTTTTATCAATTAGACTCTAGAGGTTAGAAAGCATATTAGTTTGATGTGGATTTCCAATCTTCATTAATGGAGGTTTCCTTTTCGGACTATTCTTATTGTTCTTGGTTTGAGTAATTTTTTATCGATGATATAATGTAGCCATGGTTATATATAGGTCCAGTTATTACTATTTGATAGCATGTTGGTGTCATTACCCATTATCTGTAAGAGCCAGAATAATGCTCGAAACTTTTCAACTCAAAATAAACTGCAATGAATTAATTTTTCTACCATTCTGCTTAAGGCAAGCGATGGACGTATTTCTATTTGCTTCTACTTCAATTATATATTGGTCAAATTGCTCGTCTGCGAAGTCAGAGATCATAGGATCGATGCTTTTCGAAATACATGAAGTGAACTCCAAAATCAACTGCACTATGAGTGTAAGTATCTCATTAAAGAGACTTTGAAAAGCTACTTCTTTACCCGAGATAAGTATTGGAGATCACCTTTCTCCAATGTGTATGCCGATGGGGTGCAGTGGTCAATGGGCATACCCGTTAGTCATAGGTCATGAGTTCAATGTTCATTATTCCTTCAACGGGCTTGAGATTTATTGAAATTCATGCTCGATTAAGCCTGAGTAAAATGTCTTATTAACTTACCTTTAGATAAAAAGGCATTCAATTGATCTTGACAAGCAAGAATAATAATCAAAATCCAAATTATTTTAAGTGTGTTGTTTCATTTCATAAACCACTCTAGTGATTGATCGGATCTTTTCACACGCTTTCAGGAACACGTCTCGCTGAATTCCTTCATCTCTATCCTTTCAGATCTTGGTAAAACCAAAGGAGATATCGATTAGAGTACTCTACCAATTCTATTGGTTTGCCGCGATTTTCTTCGTAGCTACATATGCTGCATCACTGGCAGAGCAACGATTCGTTGGACGCAGCTCCACAGTTCCTTTCTCCAGCATGGAAGGACTCCTAAACAACAGCTATGGATATCGATGGTTTTTTCTTGTCAACAGTTCCGCCCTCTATTTAATGGAAGTAGGTTTGGGAATTTCCCAACGCAAAATTATTTTCACGTGTTTATATGTGTGCTTGAATTAGGCGTTTGAAATATTGTCGTAAAGTGAGTCAAAACGAAGACTGATCTGGAATCCTTTTACGATAAGTTGACTATAAACAAACATAAATTCCCTTAAGGGTTTAAAAGACTTGGTCATATATTCTACTGCTATCCATATTCAAAAATTATACTATATTTCCTGACTTTAGGATTTAAGTGGACAAAATAATTGGTACAATCTTGAGCTAAAAATCTGAAACTATTAAATAGCACTAAGGGAGACGGAATTTTTACAGATTGAGATTACTTCTTCCTATTACTAACTGGGATATCCACAGAATTAGGCAGCTAGCCGTAAAACCTAAGATGCTAAACCCCATCTCAGACCCGATAAATTACCAGGCCTAATGAACTCCAGATCAGAAGGTGAGAGAATGTCAACAAAGTATATGTTTGCATTTTGTGAGCTTGTATATAAAAATAACATTGACAGATACTCGACTTAGGTTGAAGCCCAAACTTAGTAACACGCAGGACTAGTAGAAAATAAGGGGGAGATTGCCGTTTTAAGATGTCACTTTTAATTTATTGAGCTGCAATACTAATGGAATCATCCTTAATTTAGGTGACTGTATTTCAAATTGATATAAAAAGTTCTTTTAATAATATTTAAATACCGGTCCTGTATTTGATTGAAATAAAGGCTATAAATTGCAAATTTTTCTTCGTTTGGTGTGTTTGGTTAGTGTTGGTTGCCGTGCTGCATGTGAACTCAACATCACAGTTGACTGGAGTTAAGTAAGCACCGTTGTTTGGCCAACCAATAAAAAAACGACACATAGGAGTCTGCATTTAGATTCTATACATTTGTATCACATTGTTTGTTTTAATTTATTCCACTTTATCGATTTTGTTCATACACATGAAAAATGGTTGGCATAAAGATATTGTTTGTGCAAATAAATTAAATTTAAATTAAATTAAAAAAATTAAAATTGTGCAAATTAAATTCAAATTTTATCATTACTAATGACAGAGAAGAATGAAATTTTTATTCACAGGGTACAACTAATCAAAAGCTGCTTAAAAAGATGCTGGTTTAAAGGAAATGAAAGAGAATTAAGTTGGTCATGCATTATCAAATTTCTGGATCATCGTTATCCTCATCTGGATTCATAATTTTATTTAATTTTTTAAGATGATGTGACTTTTAAGCTGAAAATCCAGGAAAATTTTAGTTGTTCGATAGTCTTTATTTGTAGCTTTCAGAACTAACATACCAGTAATTTAAAATGGGGGAACCGTCATGCCCATCTTTCCATTTCTACCTATTTTTAATAATTGACACCATCGTCATTTTTTAAACCCAGAACTTACTTATAAATTAAAGAAGACGAAATAATGGAACAGAAACTTCAAGATTCACGAAACTTAGCTAACTCTAGACATCAGAGGAACGATCATGAATTCTCCCATTATTCAGTAGTTTTGAATATTGCTCAGAATCACTGAACCATAATTGTGGGTAAGAAGGACTGTACAATATGGATAGACATGCACTCAGGCATGTTAACGTCCGGTCTGATTTGCTAGTAATAAATAGAAAATTTGTTCTGAAAATTGTACTATTTGACTATTGGTATATATGTTTTCAGTTAACTTTAAAATCTAAGCGCGACATACATACATACATTGGGTCTGTGATCCAAGTTTACTCTGGTTTTCTAAATGCAGATTTTCTGAGAAACAATAAACTGTCTGAGTTTAGGAGATATCCATTAAACTGAAATATGATTTATTTTGATTGAATGGTGATATTTATTCTTCAGCAATCTGAGGATCATGTGTTAAAGAAGCTTTTGAGCACAGCACAGAGCAATTGGCCCAACGAGACGTATTCTAACAGCGTCACTGAGGCGGCAAAACGTATAAATGGCAATGAGTTCGACGTTCTTATCGCTAGTCGACTAGAAGCCGAACAAATACTTAGTGGAGAATGCAAGCTTGAAAGGGTAAGTACAATTTTTACCTTCAACTCTAAAACACATGGCACGAAAAGAATCATATGAATCCCAACTTAACTCACAAGTTCTTTATTTAATGGCCATTTAATGCGGATAGGTCGCCTTGACTCTTATATGTGATCCAAAGTCATTTGATTGACTATTGAATAACTACAATAAATGAGAGAAGAAACCGAAACAATAATTAAAAATAGGAAAGCTAGGAATATGAACGTCAGGGCGTGAATATCCTGGTTAGATTAGCTGAGCCATCGCAAGGCATAGGTGAGCGCAAACTAATAAATGATAAACGGGCGCACTTTGGGCAAGAAGGGAATGATGTAAGTAGCTGGATTTTCTCCATTACACTTGGTCAAATTTCGACCTCGTGAACTTGGCCATGCATAAATTATACTCAGCCACTAGAGCGTATCATTTTGATTTCATAATTGGCAACATTGGCAGCTCAAATGCTCAAATTTCAAATAGACGTATTTTTCTTGTTTCAGATAGGAGTGGCGGAATATCTTTTTCCTTTGGCATTCCTGCTTTCGGGACCTGACGACTTCGTCAAATCAATGAAAAAGCGAATCAATGCTCTCGCCAATAACCAGTTCTTAAATACTGTGGCAGTAAGGTAGGAGAATTGTCGTTCAATATTGAAATTGGAATTCTTAATTGTTTTATTTTAACTGAGACATTGCTCTCTTACTATGTGCATTGAATGGCATAAAATACATTCTTCTGACATAAGTGAAATTTTGTCACAAGCCCCTCTAGGTATGCTGATGTTGTATTATCAGTTAATTACGGTAGTGATAATCAGATTACCGATGATCACTGTACATTCATAAATTGCCAGAACAATAAAAAAATGGGTGAAAGGGGGAAAAGAATCCCCATCTTCAATTTTGAGATAGAGAAGATATATTCAATTTATTATCTGGCGATCCCAATGTATATCACTATCAAAAATAGTATTATATAAATACAAATACTATATAATCGCATCAAAATCCAAACAATCAGTTTCCTTAAACAAAGATATCTGTATTTTGAAGTATCATTCTTTGACAAAACATTTCTCTCTCTGCACCTAGAACCCTGGGTTTGGGTAATTGTCCGCTAACGTTAGAGGCTATAAACGTGCGGACAAGTCCTTTATCTATTAAAGAAATGGGTGGCCTTTTCTGCATTGTTTTGGTCGGTATTGTCGTCAGTTTTATTGTCGCGGGCATAGAATATATCGTTGAAAAGTATCCTGTGTACCAACAATGGCATGAGGTAAATGTTTTGATGATTTCTACTTATGCATATTTCAGTAGCAATTATATATCTCTTTGTATTTCAGAATAGGGACATGAAATTTGGAGAAGGATACACAGGCGAAGTACTAGATGTTCAGTAGGTCAATATTGCCTATAATTATTGTCAAATCAAATGATTTATTTATCAGCTTTTGTGTTCCTAAAGGGAATCAGGTATATGGATTCGATTGCTGGATCGAAATACCACCACATTCGTCGAAACTGCACATATCAGAAATAGCAAAGGCGTACGTTAAATAATTTTATTTTGGTGGTTACCATTAACCTTAAACCATTTCCGTTTCTTATATAGTTATTTGATAAATTCGACTGAATTGTTTTGAAGACAAATGTGAATATATATATATATATATATATATATAATTAAATTTCAACTTACTTGTATTTTAGAGGGAAAAACAAGCAAATTTTTACAAATTTGATATGAAAGTTTTTGGATATCTTTAATAGGTTCATTTTTAAAAAGGAATGGTCAAAGTTATGATCAAATATGCGGTTTGGATAAGAAGATTCGTGCCACGTTTTAAGGTGGCGAGTTCTTAATAAGCTTTTATTAAGGGACAGATATAACTAATATAAACTGAATGGTCAATAAGAGTATGAAAGATAGAAATAAAGCAACATTAACGGGTATAAAGATGAGGAGAAATGACCGTCTTACCACAATAGCTTCTGGCTGTCTAGACTGAGTACACCTACAAGTAATTATGTGGCGGCTTCCGGATCCTACCCTCTTTCGCAGCATGGGATTCACATAGAGTATATTTCATGTTCCATCTTCCCAGTAACTACTGTTCTCTCATGTCGGTAGGTTTACTGTCAGTTACTCGTATTGGCATAGCCTAGTTTCAAATCTTTAGTAGCGAAGTATTTCGTGGTTTACAAAGTGAATTTTATCAGAGAAAACCTATTTTCTCTTCATGATTTAAAATCATAACTTTAATAATAAAAAGTATAATGTGAATTGTATTAAATGTTTAAATGCAAAGAATTAGTATCTATATTTTACCTTGAAGTAAATATCGAGAATCCAAACCCTCATTGTTACACTTCGAAGAAGTGTCATTAACTTTGAAGTAATGGATGTGTTCATTTAATAATTCAATTGTCATTAATGTTGTTATTCCTAGGTCAGTCTTCTCAAAAATATTACTAACTATTTCTTAAGTGTATTACAAAATTTTGTGTTTCATGAAGGTATCAATTTTTAATTCATTTGAAATTTGTCTCTATCAATACCAAACGGAGTGTAGTAAGGTTGCGACGGAATTCTGATACACCAATATCAAGTTTACTTTTATTAAAGTATAAAACGATATTTGAACTTGTGATTCTATCTTCATTACCACTTATCGACTACATCTAAAGTAATTTGGTCAGATTTTTGTCTTTTTTTTACTAAATTTGTTAGCTTTATTTATTCACCAGCGCCGGTTAGATAGAAGTCTTATTCGACCTGAGGCTCAAGCAATGCTGGTATGAAGTTTTAATAGCTACATTTTATCTGATCAAAACACTGCTGTGCTGTATTGTGAAGTGCACTATTTTATCCAATGATTTTGCACCATATATCACGTTTCAATATATATTTTATGAAACTTGATGTCTTAAATTCTGAGAAATACTTCCGCAAAGTTAGAGATTACTGATTAGCACACATGCAGAGAAAGCACCTTCTGATTATAACAACGTATGTTTTGATGTGTAGATCCCATTGATTCTGTATTTGTTCTCAGCCATGAACATGGTTATCTCATTCTTTTAATATTATACTCATAAATAGTCGATTACTGTTATTTTAAAATTCCTATATTACTCCCTCGGATTGTCAATAAATATTACTTACTGGTTCGAATTACCCGTGAGAAGACAAAATTACACTTTTTTTAAAAAGAAGGAAAGCATTTTATCTCTGAAAGCAGTAAAATAGTTTGTTCACGAATTGATAGGTCGAATAAAAGGAGATAATGAAATCTTATTCAAACAAAAACAAGAGATTCATCATGTTTGTCCAGGTTCTACTTGATGGACATAGTATTATTATTGGAAATTTAAATATTAGGATTCGAACCTCAAGGTCCCAGGGTGAGTTGAGTATGCCTTTAATCACAATTTATTTGTCTCGTCATGGTCAAGAAGATTTAACGCAAGAGAATTCACAAGGGTTAATTTGAAATGAATTCTGAGTGGACTTTCTAGTACTAGTGTTTTTTAGTGACATTTCCAAATAGTAAAGTGGATCTTAATATGTTTAAATCAACCGAGAATGACCTAAGTTAATTAGGAGACGGGGGCATGCCACCTTAATCCCCTCTAGCCATGTGCAAAAATATCTTAACAATATCATCTTGGCAGCTTATTGATGCACATAAAATGAAAATGCTTAAATAATACAAATTCTTACGTGCGCATTATGTTATCCGTATTTAGTCTGACGGACTACCAAATTTGAAAATTGGATCTCATGTGATGGCCACGTACATGGGCAACGATCCTCAAACGACAACACCTATCTTCACTGTGTCGGAGGTACCCAAAAAACAACACAACAAAAGCAGAGAGGAGTCATTTCTACCCAATATGCAGTCTCTTGATTGATTTCACTTCAATTCGCAGAACTCAATTACATTAATTTAGAATTTATTGTTTGCATTATCATACATTAATGATTACATTGACACTTTATATTGCTTGCCTTGCTGGCAAATTGTTTCCTTTCCCGCCAATAAGTTCAGAAGATAACAAATCGCGTTAGTGCACTTGATCAAATAATTGTCCCAATAATATACCTAATTTCATATCTGGATTATCGTTCAAATTATATCGTAGTTCCAATGTTCCTGAATATAATATGTAAAGTTCTGGTGGCGAATGGGTAATATAAACTGCGCTTTTATTAAAATGTACAATGTGCTGGGATCTCGTAGGAGGAATAATTCAAATCACTTAGATCGCTGAAAAAGTTTGGATGTGACCGGGAAGCCACCTCAATTTTGATAAATTTATTAAATATACGTTCAATAGGCCCTTCGTGCAATGTTAATAGAGTCAAAGTATCAATGTTCATGGGTGAGGATCGGCAGCTCTGTAGTTTCTATGAGCACACGTAGGTCGTTGGAGTGAGATGCCGTTGCTGAGCTTAGCCACCTCCTTATTTTTCTGAGTCGTTATTGATTGACACTAGGTGAATTTAGTAAGTCACTCAAATTGAATATTTTTACCGACTGGTATATATCTGACTATAGCGCAATCAATTTACTTCACGTATTTCTTTTAAATAGTTAATCAGGTATAATTGACAATCTTTTACCGAATAATGACCTAACTCAGTGAATTTGTAGGGATTCACAATCACAGATTGCTACTTATTTATATAACTAAGGAATTAAATTACTGAAAGCGATATAGGTTTTATGTCATTTTTTGTATTAAAAAGCTTTTATTTGAGTGCTGAAAGCACTCAGAGGGCATGAGATCGCTACTCATCGCGTATTTATTCATATGTCTGATTAAGCGTTTCGGTTGGTTTCGATCAACGAAGGAGATAGGGGAATGAGTCTAGGATGTCTTCCCTCTACCCACCTACCATACCTTCTTCTCTTTTCCAACATAGTAAGCACTTTATGAAATTAATACTAACCATTTTATCATTACCATAATGCTACAAAGAATGGTACAATTTTTAATTCTGTGAAATAAGTGAAATCGGTTAAGTGCTAGAGGGGATGGGATCAAAAAGATACTGGAAGCAAAGTCAAGGTATTAACGAGTTTTGCTTCACTCGATTTTTGAAGTGGAGTTGTACAATATTCACTAAATAGGTGATTCACATTTCACGATTCGTCCCCTGGATTGTAGCAAATGCTTGTCAACGGTGTTCGGTGCTTATTGACCGGCGTTATTTAATCAAGGTTGGTCGGTCTTGCGTCTTCATATCGTTTTTTCTTCGATTAATTTTGAAGACGAAATCTTCTTACATGCGATTCATCAACCTGCAGTCTTGATAAGACCTAGCGGAGATCCGTAAGCTGTGCTCACTCAAAGTGATATGACTAATTTGATATTTGTAAGTTCATTCAAGCCAGTGCAGTTACTATCAAATGTCTACTTATTTATTGGAAGAGGTATTCGTACTTAAGGACACTGACTAAACTGTAAGGACCCGGGCAACATTCTTCTTTATTGATAGAAGTACGTTCAGTTAAGCAATAACTTAAACTTCTATTTTCAATACCATCAAACTTTTAAATTAATAATTTATATAAAAATCAATTAATGTCATTATAATCTTTTATGTACTTCATTCTAAATCAGGAAAAAATTTTCTCATGAATATATTAATGCGAAATAAAATTAGGACATAGCCAAAGTTGGTGTAGCATATAAGGTCACCTAAAATACTCATGAATACACATGACATTTTATCTTGTCAGATAAATTTTTAAATATTTTTCCTAATTAGAAGTTTGACTATTCAATGATGGAACATTTTCATTGTTTTATGGATTAAATGCACGCTCCTCATAGATATTGTAGATTGGTGCTGTGGTTATCGGATCGTTGCCCATATAGGTCGCTTTCACCAAACCGCCAGTTTGAAGGTTGAAATGACCATCCTCCTGAAAAATTAAAATTATTTTGGTAATTACAGCTGGTAGAATTTTCTTTGTGATAAACATTACGACCAATTTTAGGAAAAAGATTGCTATTTTCAAATGAACTCCCAATTATGAATTTGTTACTATCATTCATAGTCCAGAAATGAAGGGTGATTGAAAATTTCCTTATATATTTGAAATGAAATAATTTTTTTGCTGTATAAAGCATGAAGAGAACGTATAAAGCAAAGTTTTAAATGGAAGTGGAATTTCATTGGGTTATAGTATCTCTCACTGAGTTTTGTATGACAATTCTTGGCGGTCTTTACATTTATCCGAGCAAGTACTCCTGTAATAATTCACCACCTACAAATTCGGATGTCTGGTTTTGAAACTTGATACTATGCCGATAATTTTCATGGTCTTGCACTTTTTAAAATTTGGAGACTACCTTTTATTTAAAATAGCCAATTGCTAACATCGCTGTTTTCTCATGTATCATGCATACCACTTTTGTTTACTTTGGATCCAGAATTTTGTTCAGTATTGACTTATTCTATCAAATTTTTGAATTAATTCATTTGTGCCTCAGCGCCCAATTTTAATAGTTCATGTCAATACGAAATTCATACATAGGTTTTAATCATGAAATAACAGCTGGTCATCCGAAACAGCGAGATTGTCCAGAAAGAGATAAAAAGAGGCGAAGTTGAATAGAAGTGTATAATGATGCCTGAATGTCAAGGATCTTGCATCAGTTAAATTCAAGGAGCACTGAGATCTATTCTTTCTCAAAAGACTTTTAAATCGCACCATAAATATGGAAATGCTTCAAAAGTCAATTTTTATGATTTGAACCCTCAATTTTTGAATGCATTCAAACCCAAGGTATTCCGAGATTGTTGGTTTGTTGATTTATTTTAGTAATCGGTCATGCTACTTTGATTAAATTGCATTTTTCTGATCCATGACCAGCCAAATGAGATTGATTTAAACAAATACCTTATTGATCATGGGTTGACTATGTTCATTTAAAATTACTGCGTTTTGTATTCATATTTTTCGTATATGATTAGCTAATTTTATAGGCAGTCTCTCATCTCATTTTATGCATTCTTTAATTATTTGCCAAACATTTATCTGTGGCACCTCATTCAAATTCTTGTTATTCCAATCTATAACCCAATATTGTTAATTAAATTGCAAAACCGAATGTTGGATGCCTTTTAGCTCGCCTATAATCATTTTAGTGCACCAGAAGTCTAGTCGATATTTTCATTGTGGACGAATAAATCAAGGAATTAAATCTCCTTAATTTCAAAATGAATAACTTGCATTTCTTGTGATTTTAATGTGGCTTGCATTTACGAAGACGGTATCATCTGTTTCTTGCACGCGAACCCAAATTCCATCATCTCTGAAATGAAAATAAAATATGCCTTATTGAAGGGTAGCGAAGCAATCCTTCAAAGTGTCGATCGATGATATGGAAATTAATTTTCCAAATCCCAATAATTACGAAATCGATCTTGTATATTCGGGTCACTTTTAGCCTATTTACGTCCAGTAAGTAAAAAATGAAATCTAGCAAAGTTACGACCCAGCCAAGGTTCCAGGAACTTTCTCCACTTTAGATTTAAGTGAGAAATTTGAAATTTAAACGTTAGAAAATTGGGACCAATCGATCGATCAGTTCAGTATAATGCTGAATGGGGACTGATCTAGAGGAAAAATCTATGAGGTTTTAAACAATTTATAAGAAGTATCTATGAGGAGAACTATATTTATCTCTGATGAACTTTCAAATATACCCAGTTTTTATGATAAAAATTTATGCACTGATAGACTTACTGTATACTAATGACTTCACTAACGTAAGTGCTACCGAATTCAGGCATATTATCCTAAAAATAAACAAATTTTAGCTTCACTCAAATAATATTGTAGATTACCTTTTGTCTCTGTCGATACATCGGGTACCTTTCAAGAAGAAATTCAATTCCAGCAACAGTAAAGGCAATAACAATACCAATCAGTACTATAATGAAAATGCCTCCGAAGTCTCGTAAAGTGAAGGGTGTTTGCATCATTTTGATTTCTTCTGAGGAGAGTGGACAATCTCCCAAACCAATCACTCTGAAGTTGGTGGTTAAAAGCATTTTAATTGATTAAGATGATTAGAAGGCAGAAGGCAAGAAAAAACTCACCGTTTCTCAATCTCCTCGAAAGTACTTGATGAGCTAAGAAAATTAATTTTGTCCTTTATCTCGGTGACAAATTCATTGGGACCGGAGAATAGATAGCCAATACCGTAGAGGTATTCAACTATACCAGACTGTACGAAAATAAAGTATATATACACATTATTACTGCCTTGAAATAAATAAAATGACCAAGTCGTAATTTTAATTATTGATCTAAGTTAAGGGTATTTAGAAAATAGCGTTAGAAAATTTCTATTAATACAGGATTTATTTATTTCAAATGTTTTGCGTTAAAAGAAGGCTCTGCGTTTCTCATTAGAGAATTTGGTTTGATTCGCTTACCGTTCCAAGTGCAGGAACTACCTATAGAGTATTTGTTCAAAGGCGTCAAATATCAGATAACAAATGCGTTTTGTAATGAAATGCATCAGATTCAGAATAACATTCATTAGAGTAAACAAACGCCCCAATCACCTTGACCTTTGCATAAAATCACATCTCTTGCAATTCTTCTCAAATCTTATTTGCCCTAAAATACTGTACTTTTTGAGTGAAATCCCTTGTATTCGACCTCGTTAATTTTTTACTTTTAAGATTTTGGAAATTTGACCATAAAGATGATAGAGATAGAAACAAAAATAATGCATTACGTGATAAATTGTAATTCCTTTTACACTGTGCAAGTATTTATGTCGATATCGATAAGCTGGTTTTGTACGCTTCAGCGTGATCATTTTGAACTTATTAATTATTTAGTATGTTTTCCCATATATATTATATAATACTAAGGAAATTAGAACTTTCTAAAGTGGTAGGAATTAAGTCCAATTTCCTGAAACTGCTAAGCTGCAAAAGACATGACAAATACTATCTTCAGAAGTACATTTCTGTGTTATCCTATGAGCTTTTTTACTAGCTGTCATACTTCTCACCTTAAACAAATTCGGTTTGAAGATCTTGTTTCATCTTGAACATTCTTTTTTGTCCACTATACATTCATAAATAAACTAGGCACGGATTTTGAAAATACCTCACGTTAATTGTTGTTAATATTGACTGACATCTTGGCTGCAAAAGCAACGAATAAATTAAGATTTTATGACCAGTCGTGAAATTAATTTAACTTACTTAATCCGGAATATCCTTAGCCTAACCTCATACATGAACCTGGGAATCAAATGACAAGTGCCGAAAGTTAGGATATCATATACTATTCTCCTCTCCTTATGAGTGTATGGACAACTCATTCCCTTAAAATTTAATTACAGCACGAGTCGTGATAAATTGACCTCGCTTCCTAATAAATTTTAATTTTGCTTCCCCGTTTCATATCTTATTATACTCATTTGCAGCTCCTTTTCCTCAGATGCCTTTTCATGATCAAAACTTATC
Organism: Hymenolepis diminuta; assembly: GCA_900708905.1. Lineage (NCBI taxonomy): Eukaryota > Metazoa > Platyhelminthes > Cestoda > Cyclophyllidea > Hymenolepididae > Hymenolepis > Hymenolepis diminuta. The sequence continues at coordinate 5,022,007 of CAADRB010000004.1, read as the reverse complement.
AAGTTTCTTATGCATTGCTTAGGGCAATAAAAATAGGAATGATTCTAACAAACTAACCTTGGTCAGTCGGCACTCCCCACTTATAATTTGTTCGGCCTCCATTCGACTAGAGATGAGTATAAGGTTATTATCAGCTTCGATCCGTTTCGCTGCTTCTGAGATACTCTCGGCGTACATTTGGTCCGGCCATTTTGTGATCGCATCATCCACCAGTTTGTTTAAGACAGCGTCGTTGGAATTCTGTTACATGCAAAAAATTTCATTTAGTTTACGTACTTGTTAAAATAATTTCATATAACCATATATAGCACTGTTTAAGAGCGGTGGTTTTCGTCTCAGACGCAAAAAAACATGACGATCAAGGCTGGTTGTTGTAGAAAATTAACTTCCCATGGAGATAAACAAATGCTTAAAATTGTATCAGATTATATTCACTACATTAGGTTTGAATAACGATTTCTCGTGAATGTAAATCTGACGATGAATTATTCCAGAAATACCTGCTGAGATAATTCAATACTCAAGTTAACTGGTTTTGCAATAAAGTTCAGAGCAGTTTAAGAACCTACAGGTGATCAGTTAAGCACAATTGGAATTTTAAATAAAATGTCCCTTTCTCTATGTAAAAAAAAATTTTCATTTTCAAAATCCGCAATTAATAAAATTTAGAACAAGTAATGTTGTCGATCGTATGAAGTTAGATTAGAAATAATAATAAAATAGAAAACAGCTTTGGCAATAACTGAAATAAATGATCTACCCTCTATGCTAATACTAAGATTTTCTTCAATTTAAGGCCTTTTTGTTTTAAAAAATATGATTATTTAAATTTGTGTAAGTTATTTCGGATTCATTCACAATATGATAATTGGCCTTTATTATCGATTTTCTATTTGTATTCACAGAGTTTCATGAGTTCAAATTAAATGATATTTAGTTCAAGATCGTTTTGATTTTCACCTTGTCGGTATCATTCGTATCATATCACATCGATTTCTAGTAATTTTCTTTTGAGTACTTTCCCATTAAAACTTCTTTGTACCAATATTTGTAGTAGGTATGTATTAAGGAGAAAATTCGCTGAAATGTGCAATGTAAATAGTTTGCGAGTTTCATATTTTGCATAATAACAAATTTGTAAATTTTTCCTCTCTTTTGAGCTTAAGTGAATTATTCTATAATTCTATGTAAACCGCCACCGTATTTCATATCACATTGTACGAGATTGCATCAATTCCGTGATTTTTTATATATAAAAGGTGCTACTACTAGGCAACACTCCTTGCAAACTATCTCGCAATACCACTAAAGTGATGCCTGTTTGAGTGTTATCATCAAATTAAACCTAAAACATGGCTGACCTTATTAAAATTTTTAGCATTTAAATTATCACTTGAATTCTGCGATACCGAAAAAGGATGATACTATTACACTAGGATTGGAATGAGATAATTAAGCAAATTTTATACGCATCACCTACTTTCTTTCAAATTTCATTACGCATCTCCTCATCCTTAAGTATTAAGACCCATTAAAAATATAATCCTGAATACTTAATAAAACGATTAAAATATGACTAAGTATAAAGATATAAGATTTATTATATCAAGAATTCGATTTCTAATTATTTAACAATGTTAGGGAAAATTTTGCCTTAGAAATTGCCAAAAGAGAACAAAGAATGTGATAAGCTAGTGCTCCTCCAATCCTCTCGAATTCTACTACCGCTGAATTGAAAGAAAACAGAGATATTTGGAGAATATTTAAATGAGGCAAAACAGATATTATGGTGTCAATCAGGTAATCAATAGAGTGAAAATGTTGGTAGATAGGAGAGCAGAGGCACAAAATATGAAGTTAGATAACACAGGGCGTTAGATCGATGACTAATCGCGGGTAAGCCAAGATCGCAACTTGATCATAATAAGGCTTGCTATTCAATTTTTATCAATTCAGCTTAACACGTAGTGACGCCTTAGTGTGCTCTTGATATCACATGCATCCATACATTCTGACCCCATTCTTTCACTCTCTCCCTCCAAGTATTTCTTCATTTTAGTGACTGTAATGAAAAATTCGCAGATTAAAATAATTATATTTAACTGATTTCTTATTAATGATGTCATTTTATCTGCAAACACTCAAATTGTATATTCTAATGCAGTTTCACATTATAAATTTTGTATATGATAAAACAAATTAGAATGATTTCTTAAAATAGGTAATATTAAAAATAAAACCTTCACGGAAAAAGATACGACAAATTTGAGGTTTATTTCCGTTGGAAACGTTCAAAATACAGAGATCTTAAGAATAGCACTTTTTTCAATGCCGAAATTGTTCGATTTTGTTTTTACTTCCTCTAATAATATCTGATATTGGCAGAAATATGTCTCCATCTGCAACTGATATGTCCGATATAAACTCCAAACGAAATAAATAGTTGACCTGCTGATCATATGAATAAATAAAGTTTAGATTAAAACAAAAATATTAAGATAAGTCTTGTGAAAAACTCCTCTTGAGCAAAGTGTTTGATTTCGCTTTACACCACTCTTAAGACCCGAGAAATAAGGAATGCAAGGATGCATATTAGAGGATCTCAAAGGTACTTGAAAAATTTCATAAAATTAGTGAACAATGCGATGTCCAGAGACCCGGATTCTGGATGCCGGAAAAAACGCCCGCTAGATATTCTCATTAACGTCTCTATTTACAAATATGCATTTGCAACTTGTAATATTCTGGTGAAGACCTGTGTTTGGGTTATTTCCAAAAAATGTTGATATCACCACTGTCGTAGCTCAAAATATTTTTTTCTTTAAGATAGAGAAAAAGTGTGCTTTAACACGATTAAATGACGTGAATAGGTTCGCTCATTGCCATCACAGCAGTATTCATCGATTTTATGGTTCTTAGGATCATAAACCTACTTTATTTGCCTGCCCCTTCTTTCCGGACTAAAATAACCAGTTCTTTCAAATGAGGAACTTTATTTTATATTAAGTGATAAAGTGAATAAACGTTTTAAATAACCTATGTGCACTGGTGATGGAGCGGTCAACTTGCTTATCTGCCCAGACAGAAGTCATAAGATTGGTACCTATCCTAACACTTCTAGTATTGTCAGTGGCTAGGCCCAGTACTTAATCCTGATCAACAAAGAGATTGATACATTGCGAGTTTCTCATAAGTGCGATCCCTGGATTCCATCCTTCTCTCCATGACATTCTCCAACCCTTCCTTTCTCTACGGATTCCCTACTACCAAAATTTTTTCTCCTTTACCGTCATATTGACTTTGTTTCGTCGTTTTACGATGTTTACACTCCCATTCAAATGCATGTGTTGCTGTAAATTAGCGATTTGCATACACTTTTCTTGGATGATTTAAACTCAACACACGAATGTTAATTACTGAATACGGTTCGCTTCCACCTTCTACACATTAGCTGTTTTGAGATACAATTATTTGTATAGAGTTGAAAGTATGATATCTAAAACTTCATGGGTTTCTGTGAAATTCAGACCAACCTTCATTTTCCACACTGCCGAACTGTTGCGAATAAAGAACCATCGATAGTTTTGGGTATTGTAGGCGAGACCACGCAGAGAATCAAAGGGAACAGGGGATTCCCTCACTAAAAATCGTTGTTCAGCCAAAGCCGCTGCGTACGTCGCCACAAAAAGGATAGAGGCTATCCAATAAGATTGATATAGCAATCTTATTGATGGCTGTTTTGGCTTGACTAGCACCTATAATAAATGATATTCAAGATTATCTACTAAAATCTCAATTTTATTTTGATTTATCCTTATTTTTAGTAGCAGATTTTTAGTTCTAGGAAACTCTTTGAATAACACATTGGTTCGGTTATCTGTTTTAGTCGATCAATTCATAATTTTGATATATTTCCGTACAATAGAATATCATTTCTTTCAGATCCCTGAAAAATTTTATTTATCCCCAGAAGGAGTGAGAAAACTCAATATACTTAGGAGCTTTTCTTCTACTTCCTAGCAAAATCGAAATGTTTAGCCAAATGTGTATCTGATAATTCATAAATTTAATACTAATTTACAGTTGAGGAGTTTAAATAATAAACCATTTTGTTCTGTTTGATCAATGTTTATAAGTGTATTTATACTGTGTGAAGCGATGAAGTACAATTTTTAAAATTTTTAAATTTTTTTGACTTTGCTAATTTCTGGTACATAAACCAATTGTGTGGGACGGGCAGCCAGGTTGAAAAGATTGCAAGGGAATGTGTCTCTGTGGTATTAAGATTAATATCCTCAGTATTGTGACGTTCAGTGCATAACTTTCTTTAACAAATTCTAGCGTCACATTTTGAGTAGAGACCATCAATATATTGCTCATTTATAGAGGAATTGAGTGGTAAGGAGGAAGTTGTAAGCTACTAACGCATAGATATTGATAAACGTGAACTAGAATAATCTAGCAACCTCTCCAAACCAGTAAGGAGACATTTACCAACCCCCAAAGCAACATGGGTTTGCAGGAACCGAATAGAAACGGTTCAGTTCTACACTGATTTAGACGGAGGTGGCAAGATGGTCGCTTTCCCTCATATTTATACCCTTTTATGCCTTCTTAATCCATTTCTACTTTTATTAATTTTATAGGTCCTCATGCTTTTCATTCTATCTTGTCTTGTTTGTTTGGTGCTTTGTAATAAATCCTCTTTTTATAACGAAGATAGGGAGAAAAGAGGGATGACTTTACACAGTATATTTAAAACTGAGGTAAGATATATGGATTGACTACGAAAAAATGAGATATCAGAAATCTGATTAAATATTGCTTTTGAACTCTGAATTGGCCCCTCCTCACCATAAACGCTTTGAGCTGTATTGTATTGCGATGCCTCACTGTGATTAATAATTGTAAACTTGTTTGTTACGATATGAATAATAATATAAATTGCACGTTAACAGTTATTGGTGGATTGAAAAGGAGCCAGTGAAGTGAATGTCATTGATTTAGGTATTTCTTTAATAATCAGAAGCATATAACTATTCTTAAGGTATTTCCTCTCTGATATGAAGCGGTATTTCTGTTCTTTGCGATTAAATCAGATTTCACTTAATATGTTTTGATTACAATTCATATTAAATATTGTATGCGAAAACGACCTTAAGAGCTTCAAATTACATAAAATAATGAAAAAAGTATAAATAAATTTTTGGAAGATTAGAAATCAAATGTTTGGATAAATCGAAAGGAGATAAGACAACTTTCTGACCGATCTAGACTATTTCAAATGTGAAATTAATTAATTTCGCAATCAAGAGGAATATAAATATGAAATACAATAATATTAGAATGAATCATTTTTTGAAGTAATCAGTCACATTTTTATTTGAGGTTATAAAATTTCTTGTTTCCCTTTTTTTAACAGTTATTTTCTGTCTCAAATGCATTCAAATGTCTATCTTATTAATTAGGGCATTCCTTCGAAAATTACGCGAAAATGTAAGAGAATAATATGGTGAAGTTTACAACGAACCTTGGCAAGCAAAACTGCGGAGAAATTCTGATAGATTACATTGAAAAATTGTCGAAATAAGGAGATATCATCGTCTTCAGGAGTCTCTCCCATCTGCTTCATCTGATGATCATTGACAGTTTTGATAGCGAAGAAGATGAGGGCCACAAATATGAGAGAGGCGAAGACACATAACCAGATGAAGCCACTAACAACGTCGAATATGTGGAAAAGATTAACCGTAGTGGCTTCACGAATCTTAATCATTACAATTCCATCATAGAGCACAGCATGCGTGTATTGGACATCTAGATTAGGATCCAGTAGTATAGGAAATGCCGACATTGTGTATGTGGTCTTAAAGAGAGACGTAATATTAATCATAATTATTACTCATTACTATAAGCAATTGTTAAAATTTCTTCTATAAAAACTTACTTGAGGATTATTCAATGTCTTCACAAGAGTTTCCTGAACAGTAACATTGGAACTGGAAGGAACATTCACGATTTCGTAGGAATAGGAAATATCAGAAGTAAATATAATCTTGATCATTTGGATCGCCATCGAAATTTCCATGTCTTCAAATGATGGCAAAAAGGTCATATCCTAAAAAAAGATTGTAAATTAAAATATATTTTTCTTTATAATATATATTATTTAAAATTTGACATACCTGAAACACCAACAACTTTACAGTCTTCTTTCTATTAAGCTTTACTCCTATTTCAAACGAATTGTCCTTTACTTTGTAGAATCCAGGAGAGCACTTCTTTGGAAAGTGGTAGTTTATAATATTCTTATGTGGGCAAGAAAGAGAAAAAAAGCAAATTTCAACGAAAACTTACATTATAGGGTTTAAATTCGCAAAAATAAAAGCTGAGAGTCTGTAGCTCTCCGCTGGTTGAGAAATCTAATGTCACGTCCATGATATCGGTCGATATCATATACTGGAAGGAAAAGGAAAGGAAAGATATTTTAGGGTAATTGAAGATGAATCAATAAGCCAAAGAGATGGACATTTAGTAATAAGAAAATTATGCAGGAAATATATTCACCAGATGCATGAGAGAGGGTATCTATCTTGACTTTCTATCTAACACAACGAAGCCCTTTAGACTAAGAAATAAACATGCTTATAATAGCTACAGCATACAATAGTCTTTCCTTAATTGGAAGTCCAAGCACTGGCTGTACAACAGCCATGAAGATGAAGAGGGAGAAAAATGATGATTGGGAATGTCTTGTAGAAGGCTACCCAATTTGTGTCTGTTTACTATTATATGCAAATTAATGAGATAGAATAGAAGTAACTGGATAGTTTCATTGAAAAATTACAGCTAAAGAGTTATCACTACGACGTTATTGAGGGAGATAAGTTAGTGTCATGTGGATGCAGAGTAATTCTGAGGAAACCATAATTGATATAAATGGCTGCAGATTTTTGATAATCTATTTGGGTTAGAGTGATTCCGTGATAAATAACATAAACTGACTTGAAATTGCCAAGTTTGGTGTCCTTTATTAACGCCAATTAAGGTTAAATTGAGTAATCTTAAGGACATAGGGAAGGTTAAGCTGACAAACAAGAGGAATCTACGTAGATTTATTTCAGATGAAATTTAAATGATGCAGAGTTGATTTAAATTTGAAATGAATGAGAGAACTTTATTGAAGAATCAATAAGAATGTGGAATAAATTTTGTAAAATGTAATTGATATGCTTTAACTTTATTTCATGAGGCAGAGGAAGCGTATTTATTAACATTTTGGTCAAAAAGTTAAAAATGTAGGTGGTTGTCCTTGATGTAGAGACTAATCCTAACGACATTTCCCATTCTTTTGTCAACAAAGGGAAACTAATTGTTACATTTTACAAAAAATAATGGTGATTGAAACGTCAAATAACAGAATGTCATCCTCAACAGTTAAGTGAGATTCAAAGTGATTTTCTCCGATCGAATTGATGAAAAAACAACAACACTTATTCTTCTGAATTCGGCGGTGTGGAAGTGAAAATCTTGTATCCCATGTACCATTTCTCCTTTCTTCTTTCACAAACCATTTCCTTTCAGCTTTAGCTATGCAATTTTTGTGCTAATATTAAAGTGTATACTATCTTTATAAACAAACAAACATATTATTACTAATTAATGAAGTCTTTTAGTATTTGATACGATCTGCAATTGGTGGCTACAGTGGTTTATAGTCTGAATTGTGATTTTTAAAGAAAACTTACATCTACTTCACAAAACGGTAAAATTAAATTAAAGTGGTCTTCATAATGAATCCTGGATTCGAGTGAAGTAAGACTCTTTCGGTAATCTTACTTATACTTTCTGCTTCTGTTTATCTTTTCACCCTTTCGCCAACTGTTTCTTATGTGGAAATATTTGAGCAATAATGAGAAAGGTACAGTTGGCAATGATTTCTCAAATATATACTTACCTCTGTTGACTGAATTAATTTGAGAAAATTGGCAGATGTGAATTGAACAGTTTCTCCACTTACTGAAATATCACCATTACCGTTAATATGACTAGCCAATCTTTCGATGTATCTTACAGTAAAATTCACGGCATCGATGTCAGATGAGGACAAAGCTGGTGTTATCACTCCCAAATAAGCTCCCGCAACTGCGAACTCTTCCATGATATCCAGATTAGATTGTTTAATCTAGTTTAAATATTGTAATTGAAGTACCATATTAATAACATACCATACTGGAATATGTGTAGATATATATTTCTGACCCATAGTATATCCCATTCTTTAAAAGCTAAAATGAAACAAAATACGAATGTATCTGTTTTTATTTAATAAGTACACTATTATGAACATTAACGTACATAGTCCAGCATTATTTTCGCAAATCCAAGCTCTTTTCCTGCGTCACATATTGCATAACTCACTCTTTTATTTTCAATGTACGGTTTAAATTCTGTCAGTGCTTTCAGGAGTCCCATATTATTATCAAATGTCATAACAGACCATTGAAAAATAGACGAAACCGCTTCTCGTAGCTTGTGACAGTCTAAAAAGGACAAATTTCAACAAACCCAGCTGCTAGAACACTTAAAAGAAAAAGATTAAGGGAGATGGGTCAGTTGAAATCTTCTTCTCAATTTGCTCTGGGCGACACGTTCTGGGGTTAAAAAATTTGGGATGACAAGCAATAATGGAACAATATATATAATTAGGAAATATACTCAAGAATTCCGATTTCGACTTCCTTAAAACTCTCTCATTCATTATATTTGCGACTGTTTCCTTAACTGACAATTTTTCGCTAGTACCATCTTGTGCCTTCTCTTAACAATAGGCCCCAAAATATGCCTATGATATTGCCTTTGGTTTTATGAACTCTCTGCCAGAAATATGGCAACGAGACACCTTAAATCTTAGTCCACTATTGTATCGATATATTTAATGCACTCTCATTCTTGTATAACCTAGGACTGATAATTATGTCTCTGGGAGAAGCATTTAGTCTTCTCAAGTTTTATGGTACGAACAGGGTTAAAATTGTAAGGTTTTCAATTTATAATATATGGACAATCTCAATTTACCCACAGATTCATCCGATACAAAAACGCGGATTTCTGTTTCGGGATTACTGTTCGCCAACTTTGTTACCACAGGTGATAATGTTACAATGTCGGGCTCCATATGAAGCCAGTTTGAATTACTTTTAGAAATTGGTAATTGATGACCAATTATGAAGTAGGCCATATTTTCGGCTGTTGTATTGAGTCCAAAACAGGCATTGAATTTGCCTATGGCTGCCCGATAAACTTCAGCTATAAATATTTATTAGAATGCAAAATCTTTTTTTTTTTTCCAAAATATAGAAAGATCAGGTTATGAGGCACTTACCGTCGGAGTGGGGGGGATATTTAAAATCCTCCAGTTTTATCAGTATTGGTTTAACATTACGTGACTGAAGTTGCTGCTGTTCAACTCCAAGTTCTGGAGTATAAGCTGAAATAAACAAAAAAATTGTGTTATTCAATTAAATACTTTAATTCACCTATTGGAACTACTGATCCATTTGAATATCCAATAATTGCCAAAGCAAAGAAGAGAAAACCCGTCTCCAAATATGTCATTCTTTCATTGAATAAATCGCGCCTAAGTTTTGGTATCCTAATGAGTTTCGCCACACTGTGAAATAATCACCCGCTGATTGGTTAATTTACACAAGAGTGTGCCTGAACCTAAAAATGATATTGGCAAAACGTTTCAGAAAATAGCGAAACATTTTCTTATATCTAATCACAAGATAAAGCCCAGTTATGACAGACTATCTTATCGATGCTCAAATAATTAAATGGTAAGTTTTTAATCTTTCCATGAAACCTGCTTTCACATAAATTGCTCAAATGCGAATGAAAGGTAAATGAATGCATCACGATTTATTTTCGTAAAGTGATAGAATACAAGGGAGAGAACAAAACTTAAGAATTTGCTGTTAAGGGTACGGAAATAATAAAATTTCGTGGAAACAATGCTAACTAGATTAATTTTGATTAATAAAATAACAAAAGAATATAAATTATGGTAGTGAACATCCAGGTAAAAGATTTAAAACGCCTTAATCTACTAGATGAAAATCTCGCAAATGTATCATATCCACTTTGATCTTAAGCTCGTTGTCGTGGTAATTTTTGATATGTTAGAGAATATTTTATTCAGTTATATGGTTAGTAAATGAGTCCAATTCATTGTCTTTAAATAAAAGGTCACATCTAGGATGCTATACATAGATTTCGATACATTATTTGCCGAGGAGAAAAGGGTTTGAAAAGATAAATTTTAGAATTTCAATCTTAACAATAAAATTTCAACACAGCCATCATTGCCGTCTGGGTTTCTTTGTACTTAAAACTTCATTCCTTAAGAATTCGGTTTGACCAAGTGGATGAAAATCTAAGTGGATGGTAATTTTAAGGGGTGAAAATTTTTATTCATTTGCAAATTAGGAAACTCATTTACTTCGGTTTCATCTTTAAGACAATAGGGCCACTTGTTATTAGATATGTTTCTTTTTTAAGAATTTTTATGTTCTAATGGTGAAATTGGAAGAAAGAAATAAGTTTACTGGAACTCCTAGGCGGCGAACTTGACTAAACGCTTCATAGTAAATTAATAGCTTCAGTATGCCTGTCCATTTAAAATCTTCATGAAATCTCCTTGTTTTCTATGGAGTTTTAAAGCCACTTACTTACAATCTTACCCTTCTTCCTCCTTATTTTCTAATGGTAGGCAACATGACAGACCTTTGCACACACGTTAACTGAAAATTTGGCGAATTAGGCTACTTAAATCGGTCTCAGTAGAAATTCCAACATGATTTTTATTTATGAAGTTACTTTGTACATGGTTAAAATCTTAAATTGAAACAGAATGATGAAATTGAATATTTTATTGCAAGTTCAATGTGACATGTAAATTCTAGGTCCGTGCTGATTGTATGCCTCTTGAAATGCAATTGCTTCCGAAGAATTTTGATAAATCTATCTAATTTTGACATACGTTGATATTATTTAAATAATTACGTAATTTTCCTCTATTTGTAAAAGAAATTTTGTGGCACTTGTGAAGCAGTTAAAAAGATTGTGTTGATTAAACCATCAGATTCTTATTTTATCATTTTCATTGATATCGAAGATGCACGAGGATCAGTTCGGTTCCACTTAACATTTGCGGTTGACATTTATTTTAACGAATCGCTATCTTCTTAATAATATTCAATACCTACTTGAAAATCAAATAAATTTTCCTTCGCTAGATTTTGCTTGAGCAGCTAAAGATCGTCGATAGTTAAAATTTTATTAAGAAATTTGGTAGACAGGTTCTTTGAGTGTGAAGACTTTAATAGAGATTTGGTTTTCACCTCTCTTTATTTACCACAAATAAACTTAAATAACAGTCGTAAAAGTTATGAATATTTCACATTATTCATCGGCCAGTGTTACCAAATCTTTTCTTCTCTTATCATCACCTTAAAAGAGGTAGGGTGAGAAAGAAAAATGGATAGAGTCTGTAAAGTGGCTAATACAAATTAAAATTGTATTTGATTTCAGAATTGGCCTAATTCTTACATGTTATATTTTAGCCCAGGGGATATTCGTTAGCTTGTCTTATCTCTTTTGCTAATGAGCCAAAGTATGTGAAAGGATTACATTGGTCATTCATGAGATTACTGTGAGAAAGATTTGAGACCAGCGTTACAATTTGAAATAAAATTTCGGTATACTAAAATTGGATAAATATTAGAAATCTATAAACAACTTACAGGCCACACACTAAAGAGGGTAAAAATAGGGTTTAATTGATACGCCTTAGATATATTCCTGTATGCTCCATTTCTCGCATGTTTGCAAAATATACGCTTTTTTCTGGAATAACTGTACATACTGTTTTATCGCTAAAGTAGAACATAAAGTTGTAAGCCCCAACTCGGTTTAATTTCTATATCTCTATATATTCAAGGTATATAAATTCCTATAATTCATCCTAAACACTTACCAAGACATGGTACAAGCTCAAGCTCAAAGTGAAAATAATAATGACAACAACAAAATATATTATTACAGCAAGCTATTTCATATTTTCCGCATTTAGAGAGGAAATTAATGACCAATCTTGAGTTTTTCAGCTTCTTTTCTTATCTCTTCTATTTCACCTGGTTCAAAATCGTCCAACTCATGGAAAAGTTCTCGAATTTCATCCACAGATTTTGTTTCCAGGCGGTCCGCCAGGGCTATGGCGCATATTTCAACAAGTTGATCGATCATTAGCAAGTGGGCCTCTTTAAAAATATTAATCAGAGTAACATCATCAACCTGGAGGAATTTTTTATCAAATTCATTAAGATCTTCGAATTTTAGTCCCTCCAAATATGTGTACATGTAGGTATGGTTTTGCAGCCAATATAAAATCTTCTGGAAGGTTGAAGAACGTATAGTAATACTTTTAGGGGATGATAGTTTATCTTTGCCTACGGTTTAGAAAAATTGCAATATTCTAAGTTCATGAAAACAACTGTAATGAAATTTACAAAATATTAACACAGGGAGGCTAACGTACAGTTGCAAAATCGCCATAAAACCTTTGACAGAACGCAGTCACTGGGTTTTACTCTAAATTCAACTTCATCAATAGTTATGAGGGTAAGCATGTTATCTGAACTCATCCTCAATACGAATTCGTCTTCGTCAGACTTTGCGTTCAAATTTTCCCCGTGTAAGTTAATCTCAATTATTTTCCTACCAATTATATCAATTGCTGGTCGATCAGAATTAAAATTTGCATAATCCAATTAATTCATCTTAAGATTAAGTTTTGTCATAATTTTAAGTAATTTTAGCTGTTACTGATAAAATGTCTCACTTTAAACGCAAAATGTTAATATATAGTTCAAAATATTTCTGTTTTAATTTTAATATAAGAAAACAGAATTAAAGCTGCTAACGTAATTTGCATTTTATTTTTGTGGAAGAGATTATGGACAAACCCAACAATTTGTAAAACTATTATAATATTTTAAAATATACTTTAGATATGATATTAGAAAGCATAACTCGCGCAGGAGATAATTTCTCGAATTATTTCCGTCTATTTTGAGTAAACAATAACTTCAACAATGATTAATTCTGTTGTGGCCAGTCACCATAAGAAATACCTTTCTACCAAGATTATTGTGGTGCATCGATGTACGTTTACGTCTATGTGTCTGCGTTAATGATTAGCTTGTACGTTATTTACTCACATTGTTTTGTTTGAAGCATTACGTAAATACGGAATTATCATAAACAAGGTAAAACAGATCGACAAATAAGAGCAAATAAGGTGGATTGAGTAGCATTAAAAGATTGGAAGATGGCATAAAGTAACCATCTGGCAAAACTGATGTAATGAAATTGAATTTGAGTACATTTTAGTTTCTATTTGTTCGACGCGCTGACAACTGCTTTCCCATTAACTTGCTCAGTGGTGGCTTATAGTACCTACCTGTCAAGTTATATAATGGTTTTTACGTGCTGTCGCACCATCTTGTTACAAATAGATATCTAAAATATTTCATTTTATCATATTTTGAACACTTTTTTCTTATTCATGGGCGGCTAATTCAGTTTTTGAAGTGTCTCCTAACTTACAAAATATATATAATATAGTAGTTGAAAAATAGAACCGGAATTTTGTAATATTTATGATGTAAGAAACATAGAATCCATTTAAAACATATAAGTATAATATCTCAGACTAAAAATCAAGTTGAGGCTTTTTGTAAAATGAAAATCTCTCATTCCGGAGTGCATTTAAGCATGCTTTTCGAGCCAAAATGAAGTCCTAATAATCAAAATTGATTTGCTAAATTTGTATCAATGACAAACATATACCAGAGGTGTGGGGGAAGAATAAGGGAAACATGAATTGTGAGGGTCTTTTCTCGCAATGGAAGTATAAATGGTGCCTCTCTCTTCCATAATATGTACTACACTTGATATATTTGGAGCGGTATATGCGTGAACACCAATTTTGGGTAAGCACAAATTTGTTTCATTTGAGGAACCAACACATGTAGAAATAATATCCAAGACTGCTAATTCTTCAACAAAATGTAGCTTATGCACTCTTAGTGCACACGCTTTGTTCCTATTATTTCGATCTACTTATCATACCCTACCATCTCATTTAGGATTTTATCTTTTTTGTATGCATTTTGATTTAATTTATATCTACTTACAGGTGGTTATCCAGACGTTATGATGCCCAGCACCTGCAAAGCATAATCTTATTTTTGCATGACAAAACGGCTCTTGCCATTTTACATCATTCAACCTAAGTACTAAAGATAAGGCGGGAGGCTTGGAGAAGAATCATGTATTAATACCTATGAACGTTAGCCCACGATAGAACAACTCGGGAAACCGACCAATTAAGAAACGTTTGAGGGTTAACAGAAATAAGAGGAGCTGCAAATACGGCAGTCAATGTGTATATCTGCTAAGAAGAAAGTTTCAAATTCGATGCATTTCAGTGCAGTGATCAACAACAAAAGAATGAGGGATAAAATATGAGTTTTCTATTCGTTCAGTACGCGTGAACATTAATAAAACCTAGATAATAAAGTTGGATATATGTATTAGAACACAAATAGGAAAAAATCTGTGAGAAATCTAATGAGTCTGCGTTTTATGTAAATGAATAATTAAGTGCTCCGATTCCATCGAATTTATTTAAAATAAACTACAACAAATCGATTAACTTAAAAATCATTTGATTTTGTGAAACATGACTAGGTCAAATAAGAAAATAAGCAAAAAACTGAGGAAGTGAATAAAAATGCAAATAAATGGATTACTGAATAAAATAAGGTACAGATATAATCATATTTAAAGCCAAATGAGTAAAAACCACTGCCATGTGAATTGTAGCGATCAATGGGGGATCAGTTAGGGCATGAATGAACCAAAATTGGTAAAATTCGATCTACTCACGAAATGTTACCTAAATAACTTTACGTTGATGCTAAAACAGAAAACACGTGATATTTGGATAATGGATAACGGAAATGTGCTCTTCACACTATTAAGTGTCAGGCACAACTGAAGGGTCCGTAAAATACAATCATCTGCGTGGACATTTAAGTTCTGTCTACTCTCTGCAAATCGGAGTAGGATGAGGAGGCACTGTAAACTTTGGCCCCACAACTCCACAGATGATCTGCCCACTGCTAGACTTAGTCAATTTGAAGAATGTTATGTGCAGAAAACATGCGTTTGAAAATCTGCAAGCGAAGACAATTTCAGAACGACGAGATGAAATTGGCCTAAGCTAATATGGTCTAAGCGAGCAACCTGATAATTCTAGAGATTAGATGAAATATGATCTCCTAATTTCCAGACTCCTGTCTCTATTGGCATCTTTAAGTCTTAAAGTCTACCTCAGCGTATAGATGTTTTGATAATAAAAACGGAACTATTTTCCTTTCCTATGGAGAAATGTAATAATGATAGGGTTACAAAATAGTAATACTGTGCAAAAAGATTATGGACTTCATATTTATTTAAATTTGTTTCAATACTCTTCGTAATTTTTCTAAGTTCATATGAATTTATAATAATTAATGAAAGAAAAAGAATGCTTTTTTCTAAAGACGAGAAAAAATCGTGTTTTCATAAATTACCACCATAATTTTTAAATATTCGATGTCAGATATGAAATGAATTTAATGCTAAATTTTGCATTTTCCTCTTGTTATATGCTATTATCAAAATTAATGGCGTAGAAAAAATAGCATTTCAAGAAAATATTTTTCATTATGGGATGAAAATCTACACCCATCATGTTTAACTTTTGTTATTCAAGAGGTACGCCCTCTTGCAATTGTACTTTACAAAATCGAATATAGATGTACATGCCAGTTAATTGTACGTTGACAGTTGTTGCCTATGCATTAGCCAAATCCACTAACTTTTCTAGTTTATTATTTAACTTATGATAAGTTAAATAATACATAATAAAAGAGAGACGGTAAATATAAAAAAAGAGTATTGAGTAGAAGTAAAAACCAAAGTCAGGGTATTGAAAGAGTTTTCGTTTAACCGATTTTCGGATTCAGTTTTTACGCTTCATACTTCAAAGGTACTATCTTAATGTTCTGCTATTTAAAGACGAGAGGTTTCTTGGGCGATTTCATGATCGTAACGTTTAAAGTTTGATGATCCTTCTGGATAGTTAAGCATATTATTTTCAAAACATGATTTTCCTAACAGTCGAAATAATAGCAAGATAATACCAGATACCATGTTGTAGACCATTAAAGTTTCAATCTAGGAATAAAAGTAAAAAAGTTCTTACTCAAAATCAAAATAACTTTTCAAGCTTTTTTCTCACTTTTATTAATAAAAGTAGGGAATTTTACAATTGTTTGAATACTGCTTCTTATTGAATTCATACAATTTGTCTGACTATTCTTTAGATGCCTTTACATACCTTTATCAGAACCGGTCAATAGGTACGGAACATCATAAATATGCATTCGCTGCAATCCAGGGCGTGAATCATGAGCTCTAAATTTTGGAGCGTGAACTACCCATTTAATGAACATTGTACAACCCGAAACTGATGATTATATGAAGCAATTCCCTTAAATAGCTTGACTTTTCTCGCAACATCTTCTGATCCCTCCCCTTTATCATTTACTGGACTTTCTGTTAACCAATTTTAATTAGTTCTCAAAAAAATTATATTTTCTCCATTACTGGGGGTAATAATATAATCTAATTGTCAGTTTAAGTCATTTACAATTTAAATTCTACAAATAGTGATGATAATAATCGCTATATATTTAAATTGTGATTCATTTCTATTCTTTCAAAGTTGGGGCAGAATCAAAATTCATGAATAAATTTAATTGCTGCTGTCCGCTGTTTCTTCATTTAGCCTATTTGAAAAACACAAACCATGAAGCAAAGGTGCTCTGCCCTTGTAGGTAGATTGTTGTGAGGCTGATGGGTGTATTTATGATAGTTCCTCATGCTATTGACAAAAACATATTCATTAATAAGAGTGCTTGATTAATGCATAAACATTCAGAGAGGCAAATATTCTCAAGCGAAGCGCATAAACAGCATCATTTATCAACAGAGCAGCATTTACAGTGTTAATGCCATACCGACACTGACATTATTCATACCTTTTATATGAAACATAGCTGCCCATTAGATGGAACCAGCTAAAACTAACTTTTTTAGTAATCGCCATATTAAGATTTAGATAAATAATATTCTAGTTTGGGTAACGGAGTAAACCTCAGTTATCACATTTACAAATTTATGGTAACACTAGAGTAATTGAAATGTAGGCCTTTATAATAATGGTGACCGGAATTTCAGATGTAATCAAATTGCCAGGAAATTCGGAAACCAATTATTCGACTTCCAAATTTGTGATTGGTAGGTAAAGAAGTACATACTCAGACTAAACCATACATATGGAGAACTGTTATGCGATGATGAAAATCACTGGATCCTTAATAGAGTCTTCAGCAGCTTACTTCAAAATACCACGATATTAGTTCTTGTTTTATTTTCTATTTTACTGAATTACAGAGCTATTAGTAAATTAAATTAAAAAGAAGAGATAATTCTTAATTATTCTGCCCAATTTAGTAGAATAAAATGTCGTCCTCATTAATTCTATAATCACTAATAGTTGCTAATAGCACCACACAAGAACTCCCAAATCGAGGTCAAGGCTCCAAGGCTGATATAAATTAGACTAGGTGAGTGGCAACACCAAGTCGTAAAGCACTTTATTTGGAACTGATTCAAAGGATGAATCTCCGCCATATGGTAAAAATAGGAATAATTACCTTAGGGGCATAAATATTTCATGTATTTATAAATAAGCGAACACTACCAGCTCAATTTATTAGGTCTGCACCCTTATTACTCAGTCTTTCCAGTTTATTTATATAAATGCCCTTTTTGCTGGGTTATCCGTCTAATTTAATTCAATCAGAAAACAATACTAATTCCTCTTGTCTCAACAATAACGTCTCAATCAGTCGAACACGACTTTTATGGATGGGAAATTGGATGCGGAATTGAATGAATTTTATTCTTTTATTTCGGATTCATAAGCTCAAACAAGACGTTTTTAATATTCCACAACCAATATCAAATTATCCTCCAATTGATTATAGGTAGAATTTACTAGATTATGCATTCTAGTTATTACATATTTATGCTTCTATAATGGTAAGTCGACTTAAACAACTTAATACAACAACAGTTATTTTATGCTCTTATTTTGGAAACATAGATGTAAAGCAAATATGCCTATCGGGATTCTTCCCAACCTTCAATTAACATAATCATTACCGGTTTCGCTTGACGCCGCTAGCAATCGTCCGAATTCTCCTCACTTTAAAAGAGTAAGGTCTAGCAAATATCGCCATCCTAAAGTTCCATTTTGTAAATAATGAGCCAGCAAATTTCATCTGCTATTGAGCGCTTTTATTGATTTGAAGAATTCGAGTGAGCACATACGTTTATCACTGTACTTAAAGTTATTTTCTGCGTTTTGGCTATTAATGGAGTAGAAAAAACGCTCTTAACCCTTTACGGATCTGCAATTTGTCTTAAGGCTCTAAAATGCATACGACTAGTTGTATCAGATTTGAACCGACTCTATTTTAGCGTGAAATGATGAAAAGTGGAATTAAATCAAGGTTAGGGAGAGAAGTACATTTTATTTGAATTTGAGAGACCTTGAAATTGTAAAAATGATAAGATATCTTGTATAGAAAACCATATTTGCTGATGATACAAGTCCCGCATTTCAAAAGTATTTAATGTGTAACTAGGCTAGACTGTTATTCTTTAATTAAATCTAACGAATATCGACCGCTTTTTTAGTCATTCCTTCTTTGAATCTGCCAATCCCATTTATGTGACAATTAGTTTCAGTGCGCTAAGTTTACGCCAGCATTAGTATATTAATAATTACATTTTCATGGACTCTTATCTTATAGACTAATTCTTCTCATTAGGTACTTGAAATTGGTAATGTCTTCACACAATAAGGAGGTTCAAATCATTTTCCAAGTTGGGGACTTATTTATAGTTGTAAATATCAATATCACTCAAGATAATGGTGATTTAATTTATTCACAGAGGTAATATCAAGTAGGAAAACCGATTTTTAATTCCTCGTATCTTAGTGTACCGCTGGATGCGAATTATCTGCGCGGCAGAGAATAAGGAGGTGATCCCTGGAAATCCGAAATTTAATACTCACATGGACAAATTGATGTAATAATTTAGTTTTTTTCTTAGAATATCCGCAACTTTATCGTACAGTTTTTATAAAATAAGCTTGTTTTCGAATTATAATCAGTTTCAAGAACCTCATATTAACTTCTATTGATCCAAACCTTGAATGATCTTGAGTAAGCTCTGCAAAGATAAAGGAAGTGGCAAATTTGGTGTGTTTGAATGGTCAACCGATCAATTCACCTAGATGGTAAATAAACTCTTGGCATCGTGGACGTGTACTTGGTCAGAAATCAAAGACTCAAATCCTGGACTTTATTCGATATGCGAAATTGGATAATCTGATGAATGGACGTTAAAATGAAGACGGACTATTTTGATACACCAGTTTTATTCTCTTTCTCTACTTGATCCCACTCCCCTTAACGTCTGATGGACCTGGTTCATCACTCTCTGCGTTTAGATGTTGTCCCATAATTTATTACGTGGAATATTTTACTTTATTGTAGACAGTAACATGTTTTATCCCATAATATCATTCATTCCAGAGCTTTGTTTTTCTGCATTGAAATAACAAAATAGATGGTTATCCCTGTAAAAGCATCAACAAAATAGTATATTTATTGTCACCTAATATATTTGGACTTCGGAAGACAGGAGGAAAAGCATTTCCTTTCAATTGTTACTTACAAAAATGCTGGCAGATAAACAAAAAGGCTTAATGGGAATCAATGAATGGAAAATGAAAAATCCTGAGATGTCTAAGTCTTCACCTAAGTTCTTACAATCAAATTAGTCCTAAAAACTCAACTTAACGATTAGCTGGTTTCAATTTCAGTCCCCTTCATATTAAAAGAAAAAAATACTTATGCTAGATACAAAAGGAAAAAACTCGGAAGCTGATCGATAACCATACAACACATTCGAATCTGCCTTAAATGAACATTTATGAGCTCTGCTGTATTAAATACATCTGAGCTGATATCGTCAAGCTGATATCAGCTGCGAAAAGAAGCAAATTCATTTTGATGACATGATTAATCTGTCAGTTTTGACTAATAATCAATAAATTTTAATAATAGATGGCTCAAGAACCAGGTCACTGAATCCTGAAGTTCAATCTTTAATATCTTCCCCCCATTTCATTATATGACCTAGAAAATCAAATCATAATTTTAGGAGGTGAAAAATTTAATCCAGGCGATCTTTTAACTTTTAACTTGTGAAAATAATTAGATTAGCAAAAGTTGTCTCGCAAACTGACTTTTCATTCTCATGTCCTTTATTCGGAGAAAGAAAAATGAAGGGAGAGAAATTGTTTTATCGAATAATAACGTGTTATCTTTCACATATTT
This sequence comes from Hymenolepis diminuta, assembly GCA_900708905.1. Classification (NCBI taxonomy): domain Eukaryota; kingdom Metazoa; phylum Platyhelminthes; class Cestoda; order Cyclophyllidea; family Hymenolepididae; genus Hymenolepis; species Hymenolepis diminuta. The sequence continues at coordinate 5,001,353 of CAADRB010000004.1, read as the reverse complement.
CTAAGAATCGAGCTATTGTTCACTTAAAACCTAAAAAAATTCACAAAATTTTTTACAAGAAATACAAAGGAGAAAAATTTTCTATCAAAATGATTTAAGGGCTAAATTTAAGCTTTATATCTGTTTTTGGAAGCCTTTTTAAGCAAAAAAATTGCTGATATATTGGCTCCGTTATGTTAATATATGCGAGCTGCTTAATATAATAAAAAAGAAATGAAATTGCAAGACTGACCATTTTTAGGATCTGCAGGCTGATATCCCGATTAAGAGAAAGAAAAACACACACTTTCTCGATGTTACAGCAAAAATATTGCAGATCAACTCTATCTCTAGTATTGCGCAATTCATACTAATTTACATAAAAAGTTTAAGAAATAAGTGTTATCTCCAATAATAATGGGAAGAGGATATAAAATAAATTTTTTCACAATTATTCATAATTACATTCCACCTTGATAACATTACTTTATGGGCCGCGCCTTTCTTATAAACTTCTTCAGGCACATTTGAAGTCATTCTCTTAGTTCCGCCATTTCTTCTTGTGATTTGTTGCTTTTCAAGGAACATATTCGATTAATTGATGCAGCCTTGATCTGCTTCTTCCAACTAGTATTTCTGTTGGAGATTTTCCATTAAGTCTTGAATGAAATTCTCTTGCGAAGCCTTCAGCTTCTCACAAAATATCTCCTTTCCGCATGACATGTCCTTTTTCTTTCTTTTCGTTCAGAGTGTTCGCTTCGAGTGCCTGGACCAGAACACCTTTTTCATCTTTGGTTTTGAAGGAAGATCTTTAATTTCAATCTTGCAAATAGCATTCACTTTCAAGCCTGGTTTGATTCAATGACTATCGCAGGAACTTGTTCAAGATGCTCTTTCAATATTTTTTCCTTCTTACGTCTAGTTTTTGTAACGCGTTCGTGGGGATTCTTCTGCGGATTTTAGTTCCCCTTTATATTCTTCTTTGAGCTGGCCATTGGTTCTCTCACCTGACTGACCACTGGTCAACATTTCTGGGTAACACTTGTCCATCCGAGTTCTAATTTAGTTTAATGTATTGCTTTCTTATGTCCTGGTTTGTCACATAACGTGCAAAAGTAAGGTTTATTTGGATAAAATGTATAAATTCCATACACAGTTTCACTAGAAATTCAATTGACATATTATACTCATCAGAATTCTGCTGATTCAATCCCATGTCAGAGTTGATATCCAATTTTCTGCATTCCTTAGCAAGATTCTCTATTATAATGTTATCACTTGCTTCCTTCGATCGTTCTAAGGCTTCAACAATGAACATCAGTTTGAAAATAGTAACACACAAAAACAGTAACATTTGAAATGATTCCTCGAAATGACAGAAAAATTGCAACGTTCAAAAGCACCACTGATGCTGCTAGCATAAGTCATCCAGTATCCATCATGTACTTTAGTGAGAGAAAAACAATTAAAGCACTTTTGAAGTTTAGAAGACTTTTCACCAAATAATTCAGAGAGAGTCAAGAGAGTTTCTTTGAAAGTAGAATTCAAAAAATTCCTTGGGTAGATGAAACCTTTCACCTTTTCCTTTTTGGTCATTCCTAACCTCCGTAACAACAGTCCAACTTCTACATCACCTGTGATATCACCAAGATCGCTCCTAAAACTCCCCTTACACTTTTCAAACTAGTTTTACAAAAGTTTCATCTGCTTCTGGATCATAGTGACGATCATGAACTTGTAGAACCAGAGAATATGGAAGGAGTTTCCACTGTTTCAGTTTTCTTTTTATAAATTTAGAAAATCATCCTTGTAACATCGTAAGATTTTTCCTGCCGTTTCTTCAAAAAAAGTTTATTCCTCCTCAGAATAAGCTCAAACGCAGCAATATTCAACAACATTTTCATAAATATTTGTAATTTTAGTTCTTTTTAACCCTTCGTTGCCAACTTTTACGAGCTGCAAGTCAAAATCCCAAATAAGAAATGGGAAAACACAAATTCTCCTTGTTGTAGGGAAAAATTAGTACACTTAAATTCATACTATGTACGGTATAACGCACAACATTTGTGTCACAGATCTACAGAAGTACCTTAAATTGGAATTACGGGAAGCATGATCTAAATAGGCAAGTATAAAGGAACTTCTTGTAAGTAGGACAATATTAGACTTAATGAGCATAAAGACCCATTATTAAAGAAGCATTAAAAGAGTACAGAGGTGGGAGCAATGGATCATCTTACCACAAATGGTCACTATCCTCTCTAGGATCAAGGGAGTCAGTTTTAGTAAATCCTCAATTCCTACTTTTGTCTACCTTCAGTTCCCGAGTAGTAACGTGCTTGGTGGCTTAAGAAAAGTAGGACTAATGATAAGTGGCAAAATGGACACAAGGGGCCGCATGGAATGAGTAATGAAATTTGGCTGAATATTTTAAGCAACCAAATTATGAAACATTGGAATAAATTAATGGTCGAGAGAGCCACATCAAGGTCATATTTTTCCAACATTCAAATTATACTTTCTATTAATAATTGTTTTATTCTTCAAATTTACTAAATTTTATTTAAAATTCACTTCAGCATTTTTGAATAATATTTGAATGATTGAATGTTGGAATAAAATACCATAACAACACCCATTTAAGTGTTTAGGCTAATGGTTCCTGGGTTGGTTGGAAGGCGTCAATCAAGCTTAATGGCCTAACTAAGTGAAGATAATAATTTTTGAAACAACAGCCAACAAATAGTCAACTAATAAATTTAATTTTGAATATAATTTTATTTTTAAAATGTATCGAAAACGATAGAGGATAATGGTGATAGCACATTGTGAACATAAAAGAAGTAATACTTAAAGGAAATGATAAATATATAAGAGATTAAGAATCCATTAAGATATCAGTTCATAATAATAAGCAATAACGATGATCAAGGCCACGATTTTGTTGAATGTTGTCGACGTGTATTAATCTGTTCAAAAATACTTTGAGTCTCCATTCATGTATCTAATTTGGAGCGTAGTATTTTAGTATATTTGACCTCCATACCATACTGTCACAAAAAAATACGATTCATCTCAGTTGGATTAGAGGTGCAATATTCAATGAACACAAGTGTTTGAACATATCTGATGGTTTAATGATCAAACAAATTCAAGGGAAATTCAATCATAATGGAAGATATCGTTGAGGAATAGTAGAGATATAGAAAACTTAGAGCTTACGGATAAGTGAAGCTAGGTTTTACAATACGTGTTTAATACTATTGCTTATAAGTATTTTTGATTATTTCCCTCAACATAAGTCACTTACTACAATTTAATTTAAATTTAACAAGACTATTTTATTAATTTTATCGTTATTAAATCACTGGTGAGAGACTGATTGCATTTATATTAAGGGACATGAAATTTAAAATGTGCATGTGATTTAGAGGATCGCAACAACGTTCCTACCATTATTATCAAAATTTTCTTAATTCTTTCAAACTCAAGGTATTCAAGTTGAGTTTATAATTTATTTGGAATGGAACATAATTTGAGAATGATCATGGGCTCATCTGACTAAACTCGATTTATATTAAGTATATTTTAACTTGTTCTTAGGAGTCGCTCCTTGACTATTTGAGGAGAGAGAGGTAACACTTTTAAGGAGGTAGAAGCCACTCCAATGCCTAAGATTTAGGCTCAGGAGTTTGAATTTTGAAAAGTTAAAGCAGTATAAACTTACCTACATTTCTTAATCAGTAAGAGAACAGACTTTAAACCACTGACTGCCTTTCTAACCAATCCTATCCGCTTTCAAATTAAGTCATTCGACCTTTCCCACCTATTAAAATTATTTGAGAGTTTTCTAACAAATCAAATTATCACATTCTTTTATTCTACTTATTCGAAGCATATGCATGTATTAAAGAACTTCGCACTAGTTCGTTTTCTAAAGGCATATTTGATCTAAAAGTACTAGAAAATTTATTTATTTTCAAATATTTGTATTAAAAATCATAATATTATCCGACACTAAGATAATTACATATTTTAATTCCCCTCTACACATATGGAGTTTTGTATTTAAATTTTAAAGTTTCCAAGATCTGGTTCACGGAAGTAATAATATAATTTGTGTGTGCTTTTAATAAAACTACTTAGGAGACATTAATAATAACCGAATCTGATGCTGCGGTAGGTGAACTTATTATTAATTTAATAAATTATACTAAAAATACTCCTTATGTTATCCATATTCTCGAATTATGATGTGATGTTAAATTTTATCAAATAAATAATGACGTTAATGAAATCCGATGGAGAATCCGTTCTGTAAATTTAAAATTTTATGCTTTGCAAAATTGGGGGTGAAGTCAAACTTCGCTCCCGAAAAATCTTTAAATTGAAATGAACCTTACACGATTTTTATGAAAAAAGTTTATGATGCAAAAAATACCACATTATTTCTTCTATTTTTTGTACTATTTATTGTTATTTAATTATTGATTCACCTTCATTTTGCTCATCCCTGATTTCCTAACCTCTTATAGATTACCATAATCTCGCTTTAAAAATGGCATAATGATTTCAGTTTTGCCTCTATCCCGTTTTAGATAAAATTATTTGTAAATTTTAGCAATACTGAGCCCATCTCCTAAATGAAATTAAATGAGAATGTAATGTGTTTTAATTTCACCTAGTGTAAAAAGAGATAGTCTAAAGTTAAATTATTTTGGGGAGTAATTGTTTGCCACTTATGGTTAAAAAACATGCAATAATTAACTATATTGAAATGCCAGTTTTTTCTCCAATATTATATTAATATATTTATTTTTTGGAATTTGTAATTATTTTATCTCATTTAATAAAATGAAAATGTTCCAATAACTGCTGAATATTAAAAATGACAGATTTTCAGTTTCAAACACGATCGACAACTCTAATGTGTGTTTATCACCTTTCGTTTGCTTCTCTTAATTTATTATTAATATGCCAGACAAAAATTTAGAACGTAGGTCTTAGTTACCAAAGACTAACTTAAGATTTTAACAAAAATCAAGAAAAATGCCATTTTTTTTCGATTCTTTCCATTAACACATGTGAAAAAGCAACTGTTAGCACCACTATCAAAAGGAGCTTGTTCATGATGTTTAGATCAAAGAATGGCGTGCCTTTCACATCTGCTGATAAAAAACATGTGTAAATGTCCTCTCTACAACGTCGATGATAAAAATAATGTTCATAATTTATGTAAAAGAAATTATATTTTTGAATCTTTTGTCGTAAATTAATATCTGAACCTTTATTACACATCTTAAATGCGCCTTTGAATAGATTTTGTAAAAAATTTTCAGCCTCATGAAGGAAATAATCGGGCAGAAGGAAGATATTCTCGGGCTGGTTTGATGAGAATTCGTTACTTTACCACCCTTCATATTGATTAGAATTCAGCAGTTCTGCTATCGCCTGTGAATATCGGTCTCATGACCTTTGACAATACGGGGTTGTATTGTCAACGACGTCACTGTCACAGTTCCCCCCATTATCAATTCTTGACTGACTATTGCGACTCAAGAAGAATGTTCATCAGCGAGCAAACCAGTATAGACGATATGTTAGACTCAGTTAACATACTCTGGACTGCATAGACATAATGCTTCTCAAGCCTGTTAATTTAAATAGTCTCGTGCTCTTCTCCGCTCTCCGTTCCAATTTCTCCCTGTCGAATTTACGTCACTGTTTTACATCATATTTTGGCCTTTTCTCATCTCTTCGCATTGTGATTATTTGTTGCTATCCATTAGTCGTAGTCTAGCTCCTGCAACTGGTGACCCTGGCGACTTAGAAACTACTGGTCCTTTTACTCCCATAAACTGACAGCCTTAGATTTTACTTTCACTTGCTTTCACTACAATCAAATGTAAACGCATTCATCATGGATCGCGAGCATTTACAGTAGAAATTTGCAGGGATAAATTAATGCATACTACATATAGCGCGGAGTTTATAACAATATTTTGGTTTACTGTGACTCGATAGAGGAACCAGTGTTTCGTGCCACCTAATCTGGAATCATTGAATAATTACATCTTTGATTTGATTCGATCAATTTGATAGCAGTCTACGTTTAAATCATACAAATTGTGTTTTGTGTATTACATTTAACTCAATAGAATTTGCAATTGGTATGTAGATAAATTAAATTTCTACTAGACAAACCTGACGTTAGATTTTTTTCGTGTAATCACTTTTCAGCTTGAAGTCGGCCGCCACCACCACCGTGGAATAAAAGTAATAAATGCTGCTTGTTCGCGATACCATCTGAATGTTTGGCGGTGCTTGTGCGTATTTGGCCACAGAGAGGGGGAAGATAGGGTGTTTGATTTGTTTTAAATCAAATCAAATAGGAGGTGGGAAAGAAAGATTGTATCTTTGAATATTTACTGTGCTTTGTCTCATTAATTTTATTGTCAGGGATTTCACGACGTAAGTTAGAGCCTAACTGATACTTATGAGATAATGAGGATTTATGACGCAATATATTTGATTTAAAATTTAAAAAATGATCTTATATTTTTCCTCTCTAATGATTATTTTTAATTTAAATAGTTATTTTTAAATAATCTTATTTGTTAATTAATGTTCGAACGAAAATACCGTGGTAATTTAAATCTTCAGGTTTCAAAGGTGAAAACCCGGAGTATTTAATTCTAGTTTTAAATTATAAAAATTTTAAATATTTTGAATATTTTGCCAAGTTTCCTTCAAATATTTTAGTTGTTATGACAGAAATCGAAATTTTTACGCTAATCTTGAATCCAATAGGGAATAAACTGAAACGTAGAGTTAGAACTGCTGAGATAAATCAAATCTTAAATTCTTTCACCTCGTCATCAATAATTTTAATTTCAATAGATACGGGTTATTTATTTGTTAATATTCATCAAAATTATCTATGACCTATGACCTACTTACTCTGGGCTACTAAATACAGTAAATATCTCAAAATTTAAGGATTAAATGCTTAAATAAGGCACCTAATCAATAAGCTATGTCCTTCACAAAAATGGATTTACTCAGAACCTAAGGGTTAATTCTTGAAATTTGAACTTAATAGTGTTAAAGCATATAAAATCGACCAGTGTGTTTCTAAATTTGAATAAAGAGAGTTTTCATTCGAACCCTCCTCTTCGCCCTCAAATTTGGACTTGCATGGTGTTCTTGCGTCTAGATGTTTTCACGACAACTAAAAACGGCAAATTTTGCCAATTTTCTAACTAATTACGATAATATTATGAAGAAACTGTTAAAATAATGTTAAAATAATGCCAGTTTGTATTTTCTGAAAATATACCCTGATTGGTGGGATATTGGAATCTGAAGCAGTGGACTATGCCTAAGAAATAAATGGAATGTAATCTGAGTGCGAAGAATGAATTTTATGTGAATTTTTGCCTTTCTTCATAATACTACTAGATCTACTTCTCGTAACTCCTTTTTTGGACTGTAATACTATTTCTTGTTTCGAAATGAAAAAATGCAAATCTTTTACCATGCAGCGGTTAATATAATGCGAAAGATATAATTATAATCGGCAATTCTATTGGATTGCTTATTTTACTCGTCTAGAATATCTCCGAAATGCATTTTTTATAATTTTCCACATCGTTACATTCGCGTCTCATTATAGGAATGGCATCGTAAATGCCAGAAACTTTTGCCCGATTTTTAAATCTTGCAGGAAATATACCATCGGAAATCTCCATTTTCAGAAAGGTCAAGTTGTAGTGGGGAAGAAATGTGGCGCTTGATAAAATTTTCTTTATTTAAAGCCTCGCACAATATTAGATGCTGCTTAGCAGAATGTTAAATATTATTCAACTTTACAAAATTCTTAGCGCATGTATGAAATGTTAAAATATACTTGAACTACAAGAGGAATTTACTTGTACTTTACTTAGAAAAGTATTAAAATCTAATTACATTTAATAATGCAGTTGAATTGTGACTTCCAAAACACGAGATTTATCCTGCTTGAATCCAAATATTATCAAAACTTAGCGTAGCATGCACGTCCATCAAATTGGGGGTCTCGAGGTTTGACGTAACTGACACAAGTTTAGTGACGGAAATTATTTATTTCCAGTGGTAAACGTGCACGTCTATCAAGTTGTAGGTCAAAAAATAGATATCAATCGGTGGTTGAATGCATTCGAAGAATAAAAAAATGCGAGATGCTCATTAGAGCGACTCAGAGGTACATTTTTACTATCCTGGTGAAGTGGTGTTACTACTCCCCACATTGGACTTGAGAAGATTTCATGAAAATGATTAAACTGCTCAGCAGAGAGTAAAAACCTAAAAACTTCTCTTTAATAAATTTCACACAATGTCTTCTCTTTGCTTAAATGAGATGCTGAAAATTAAATGCAAAAGCAAATAGTGAGAATTAAAGTTAGATCTATCTATACATAAAATGGAATTCCTAAAGCTTTGTTAGAGAAAATATAAACATTATTAGAAATACCAAAATCCATTTATATTTACCTCAACAAAAATGGAGTGACTGATATGACAGAAAAGATCGTGATACCTCATAATTATTAGATAGTTACCTATTAAGTAACTATTCATATATAGTTAAGCAAAATCAAATTCGATTAATATGATCTACAGTTTAATTAAATGGAGATTTAAAAACAAACCAAATGTGGACAATTTGAAAAAATAATCAAAAGCAATTATTACAAATAGTATTTATATATACGTATATTTAATAAGAATTAATTATCCTACATAATACAATATCTCACGCTTCCACAACATCAATTCCATTGCTCAGATTGCATTTTGGACTTTATTTAGGAATACTACATAATATTTAATGCATAAAGCCAACGCTTTTATACAATTGGCTTTGAGAAAGCTCTGCTTTTATATACGAAAAAAATACTGCGATAACTAACCGTTATTGATAAGGTTCCGATTGCGTAGTAATTAATTTTTATTACTTATCATTCACCTTGAGTGAAGACAGCTTATGGAGCTTTGGTAACGTAAAATTTTTAAATGTCTCACCTCTGCTGTGTTAAAACTGAAAGCTGTTGAAATTCATATAAAATGATTTTGCCTTCCAACCATTGGGAGAAAAAAAGGTCAAAACACCTGATAAAGAAGCACTGAGCATCATCAACAAGTGCTGGCTGCAATCTGAGGGATCAATCATAAAGTTCGAATTTTGGAACCTGAGTCACCTGCTTAGTGAATATTGCGCTACCCGAAACTGAAGATCGAATGAAGTAATTCTTTTAAATACCTTGAATTTGCTCACAGCATCTTTCAATCCCTCCCCTTTATCATTTTTTGCATTTCCTGCTAACCGCTTTTAGTTACCTCCAACAATTAAAAATTGTAAATAATTATAATAATAAATATTTTAGCCTTATCAGAGTTGACCTGAAAGATGTGCAACCAAAATATATAATAGATCTTGAAATGACAAGGAGAATAACAACCTTTGTTTCGTGAGAGAAAAAGAAAATAAAGGCAATCATATGCTATTTAGGTTTAAAATCTATCCTTAGATAGGTAATATGTAATTTAAATCGATATTTAGAATACTAAAATGTCTTATTTCTTCCTTTACTCTTTTATTTATTTGATGATTCTAACGCAATGCAGTATACTGCTGCTTTCCTATGTATATGTCCTCAAATATCTGGTTAATTTAGGGAGTTAGTACCAGGAAATTTTTATTTCTTTTGTTAAGGGAATATATTTAGACCTATGTCGATGGGAGATTCCGACCTCTACTCGATATCAAGACAGTAGTATATTAAAGGTCCATAGAGGCACACAGCACACCTATGAAGTATATTCGTGCGCTAACGTAATATTGCGTGCGGGGGTGTGAACGTTCACCAATACGCACGAGCGCTTGTCGAGTGGACAAAGCCGGTTAGCCATCCCGCTTTCTCTTCTGCCTGCAGCTTCTTCTGTGGCGGCGCAGAACGCCCAGTCTAGGCTAGCGGTGGTGGTGGTGACGTTTAGTGCATGATAGAGAGGGCGTGGAGCAGATGATACGAATTTATAAACACCACCAACAATACCTGTGCGTACGCACTTTGACGTAGACTACCTCCAAAGTGGTCACTACATCTCTATAGAGATCCCTTAGGTAAGAACAGCGCAGATTGCTTCTAATACTTCTTCCTCATATCACTTGATTACCTCCTTTCCAGGGTTCTATATTTCGTTTTCTCGTTTAGATTTTTCTCCATGAATGAGATAAGTACAGTATACAAACAAGAACAAGCCATCGAATCGGTGCAGTGATGGAACCGAACATACTTAACCCAATCCTAAACCTTCTGATATGGATTTACTGCCTACTTGCGACAATTCACCAAGTTAACTCAAGCACCAATACCTCACAAGTGTATATATTTCTTCGAGAGGAGGAGACTGTTGTAGGAAATGTTATATTAAGTGCATCAATGGCAATGTACCTGGCAAAAGTTTATGCAAAGCGGGGGATTTACTCAGTGATAATAGAAGAATCCATCGAGCCTTCACCGGAGTTCTTTTACCCGGAAAATACGTACAGCATGTCAAAAAGTTTCAAGTATTTTAGCCTTAACGAACACACGGGATTAATGAAAGTCAATGAGCGACTAGATTTTGATAATCCCGAGATGGGAGCAGCCGGATGTGTTCGAAATGAAGCTAGAGAGACTCTTGAACTACTTCAACAGGATTCCTTGTCATCATTTAAGTCAACTGAATATTGCTGTTTTTCATTGGAAATTAATGGAGGTGGAGAAGAAACCTTAGCATTGCATGTCTGCATTGAGGACATTAATGATAATGCACCGGAATGGGTTTTGTCAAATGCAGGCGATGTAGATGTAAATAAAGTAAGATCATTTCGAAAAAACTATTTAAACCTTTATATAAAGAGATTTATTATATAAAAATTTTTACTTGTCGTATTGCTCCATTATATTTTATACCTTTTCATTCAAAATAGGATTGTTCCCTTTTTTAGTGAAATAATTTCAGCTAAATTTAACAGACAAATGAAGATAAGATGAAAACTGCTGCACTGAAAAATGTGAATCAAATTAAGCAAATCGCTTAATTGCAGTAACGACCTACTTTTAGTGAAATGTTTTCAAATAATTATGTGATAAAGCATTTGGCTATTTCGTTGATTAAACGTGTTGACTACAATGAATATTTGCTTCCTTGCTTTGTTAGTATTTTCTCTTGACAAATGTCTGTAGTTCGCACTTAATTAATCTCTTTTGGTATGCTAATGATAATTTTGTTCAAAGAATTCAATACAAAATACATTCTAGATATGGTAGTATAAATTATTTTGCTTTCTGAATATGCCACTTTCATTTCTTTCAGAATGGCTCTTTGATGACACTCTCGATTCCTGAAAACTTGCCGCTAGATAGCACAATTGACATTCCACCGGCAACTGACCGAGACTCCGGTGTGAATAGTGCCCTTACCTATGAAATCTGGCCAGCTGTCCCAGAGTTCGATATCATTTGGAATGTAACCACGTCGAAACTAAGCCTCCTTCTCAGGAAAGAACTTGATCGAGAGAACGAATCTAGCTACAATTTTACCATTGTCGCCCATGACGGAGCTTTAGAATCAAAATCCGGATCTGTCCGTGTTGCGATAAGCATTGAGGATGTAAATGATAACGATCCAGTATTTGAGGAGTTAACCTACTTTGTAACTATTCCAGAGGATACCAAAATCTCAACTCCGATAGTTCAGGTAATTAAAAATAGTTTTATAAGATTTTAAAATTATTCCTTTATGAATATAGATAAAAATATTTTTTTCTTAAACTTTGATTATTCGCTTGATCTTACCCTCTATAAGCACGAATTAATGTAAACACGCAGGACATCTGACCTGGAAGTTATAATTTTTGATAACCAGCAGAAGTTGATGTAGTAAACTTGTTGCAAAGATGTTTCAAAGATAAACTTGTCTTTATTATAGTTAGAAAATACGTCGTTGGAGAGGAATGTGACCCTTAGTAAATTTGATTACAATTAAACTGACTTGATTGAAATCCAATTTCACACTATACAAAAAATACAAAGGAAAAGCCATTTTTCCGCAATAAATATTATTAAAGTGCATCCAGTGTTGTTAAATTTTGATCTTAACAAAAATCTTATTACCTTGGAAAGTACGCATTTTCATATATATTCCGCCAATATATAGGTTAATGACAGTCTCTAAATTAAGCCTAATAGATGCTTTCTTGTCTTAAATGAAGAGTAAATATTTATTCAAGTCCTTCCGACTATTCTTTCTTCATCTCTAGTTTGGCTTTAGAACAAACAATTTATTTACCTTTCTCTATGATAATTATCCAGCAATGTATTAATCTCCTTAACACATTCATGCCATTTTATTTACAATTCAAATAACAAGGGCTGAAATGCGAATAAATCGCACTATTAGTTATAATTAAGAAAAAATGGGTTAGAAGGATGCTTGTTGAAGTTTTGTGGTAAAACTCATTGCGTAGTTCTACTTAAAAATACGCATGTGCTTGTTATAATAGCAGCACAGAATTTATCCAATAGCCGCATTGTTCCATGACCAAGACTGAATGGCTTAATGGATAAAAGTCTTCTCCATAGCATTGAAGATTAAAAGTCAATTGAAATCTGGACCTATGACAAGTTCGTTTAGACTATCAAGATGTAAGAAGCGAAACATGCTCGACTGCTGATATGAATGAAGGGCAACTTGGAGATTACATATGGGTGTGCATTTTTCAGTCAAAAGATAAGGCATAGGCTTATTGGTCATGTTTTAAAGCACCTTTCCAGTTATAATTAATATGGATTAAAAAATTTATCATATAACAAATTAGTCATCTTTTCTTCGCCTCTGATATGACGGAAAAATACCTAGAACGGTTAAGAAATAAATATAGATAGTAGAATGTAGAAATAATTAGTATTGACCTATGAAATTGTGTTAAGCTGTCAGTTTTTGAAGATAAGAAAGAAAATATACGATGATGTGAATACTTGTCTTAAAGGAAATAAAGAACGCTATTAAATTTTAAAATAATGACCTTGGTATTAGAGTTAAGTCAAATATACGAGAGTTCAATGGATTAAAAAAGTTGACGAACAACTTGATATTTAGAGCAAAGTGAGTCCTAAAATGATCTAGGTAAAATACTTAATTCTATCGATATCTGGTAGAAAAGTTGGATTATGTGTTAATTTTTCAGCCAAATACTTGTTTTTAGCTGCAAATTATAACCAAACAAGCACAGAAAAGAAATTTTGAAAGTGAATTTCATAATTCCATAAATTTACGTGAAACAGCTGTTGCGCTGAACAATTTAGTGGGAATCCCTGCTTACGGCCGCACCAGAAGCCAATCATTTCCACAAAATACAACCAACATTACGTTATGATTTGATTTGGATGGGATTTGAAGGGTTTTCGTAGTAAAGGGTTTTGTAAATTCGACTAATCTTGAGTACTCGGTTTAACTAACAAAGTTTTTCATCTAAAAGACTCTTTTGCACCTCGTGAAATACAACCCGTTTCAAATTTCTTGCCAGTTCATTTAATAATCTACCTAGAGGCACTTTCAAAATGGTTGCAGCAAAATGAATTTATCAGCCAACAAGAATTACTTTTTACCGTCAATTTTTATTTATAACAAGGCTTGCAATTAAAATATTTTAAATTATAAATCCTCTTTGTTTTTCGTTTGCTCCATACCTAAGAAATACACCTTAATATGAATAATGTTATCCTTGTTGCAAGTGAGCTCTAATTTAGTTGTTGCCAATTTAGACCAAAGGAAAACTTACCAAGCTATTTTCCTTCCCGTTTTTCCAATCCACTTATTGATACTTCTACACGGAACGTGCTGAATGACTAAGCGAACGAACAAAGAAAACAGGAATTAAAAAGAATGCTTCAGTTACCAACCGCGGCTTATGCAGAAGGTACTTAATGTAAGGTTTTGCACAGGCAGGTCTGGATGTGCATGAATTGACTGTAGTGTGCCGTAATTTCAAAGAATGTCTTAAATGTAAACTACGAAAATGTTCGTAAAAAAACCAACAATTCACTTATATTCCTCAAACCTTCGCCTTTCTCCTCCACCCCCTCCCCCCTCCTCAATATTTTTGATGCCGTTTAAATAGTAGATGAAAATAGAAACTTTGACTCTATTGTAATAATTTCTATGCATTATGATGAAATAGCTTAAGTTTCTACGGTAAGCAAACAGTAATTTGCTATTAGGTAAATTACTCTACAACCAAACTCTTATTGACGAAGAGGTGGTCCTTTCATTTTCTCTCATGACTTGGCACGAAAAAGTCCATTCGTTAATACTTAGTATGGTTTAAATGTATTACAACCGCATTTATAGAATAAAAGGATTTAGACAACTGGGGCGTGGAAGAGAGAAGTCTGTGAAATTCTGCGATTAAGAAGTCATGTTTAAAAGTAGTCTACGCTGCCTGAGGCAAAACTAGAAGATACATTTAGAAAAAAATATAATTTTAAAAGTAATCGTAGTAAGTTCTGGTTAGGAAAAGCCAATCCAGTGCTAGCTTCTTCAAAATATCTCTGAAGACGCAACCGTAAATTTTCTTCTAGATAGGTTAATGAGAAGTAATCACTCTATCATTTCACAAACTAATATCTCATTTTTTAAGATACTTTTATTTGTCCGGTTAATATTAAGTTTTCTAATCGATTTAATGAACCTTTAAATATTGAAGAATGATGATAAATATTGCCTATCTTTTCTAAATCGGATTTTTATAATTCACAAGAAGTCCAGAAATTTCACAATTGTTCTCCATATGAAAACAGCTTAACTGATAAAGGAGAGAGCATTGAAGAAATTGTTACGTAAAAATTATAGAGTTTTACTATATTTGACATCGGAATTTGGATTTAGGTTGCGAAATATCTACCTAACTGACATGTTACATTTCAAAATCCAAATGATATAGTTCGTCACTTGGATTTCTGAGCGAACTCTTGCTCACGACTTTCAGTACTTATTGGCCAATTTATTGAAAACGATGGTCAGTTTTGTAACTTGATGATAAATATTTCTTCTACAGCCTATTCTGTTACAGGTAAACGCAACAGATCCCGATCTTGGCATCAATGCGGAAATCTCCTACTTCATTAGCACATTAACCGATCCAGAATTCAGCCAAATGTTCTCCATTGATGAAAACACGGGTTGGATTGTTTTGGAGCATGAATTGGACTTCGAGAATTATAAGCAGGTAATTGATCTAAACTAAATTTTATTTTTTAATTATTTTTACAAATATCCATCAAAATTAACAATCGAAAAAAACTAAACGCCTAAGTGGGATGATTATCCTCTCAGTTTTAAGATATGCAATGCTAATTGGATAAAGCGTTGTTTTTAACCTTGTAGGGGATAATACATTTCCTTATCAAAAGTAAGGTCTAAGACAGATTTGAATTTGTAAATGAACCGGATGGAATGACACAAGGTCCGTGAGGCATCTGAGGACGCCCTCGCACTTCTTGAAAAATTGGAAATAAACTGTTAATAAATGAAGCGTATAATTAATTGTAACAGAACAAATAAGCACAATAGTATCCCAGGTTCTAGTCTGTTTATCCACCTCCGCTTCTATCACCGATTCGATTCGAGTCAAAAAGCAACTGCACGCTTCCATGAGGTGGCCCTTATTGATGTTCTCCATTCCTCGGGTTATTGCTTCCATCATAGAGGTGGATTTGGTGTTTTGGGGATACTAATCAACTTTCTTTTCCGCCGCCCTCCGTCCCACACGTACTAATCCAAAGGACTGAGGTCTGGTGAACTAGGGGATCATGAATTTGGTGTGATATGATGATTAAAATTCTCGGTCATCCATTTGCGGGTTTTAATAGCCTTATGGAATGGAGCCCAATCTTGTTGGAAGACATAGGGGAGCCTTCTGTTGGCCTCTTTGTCTATCCAAGACGGCTTAACAATGGTATAAAGAGTCTCCGCATAGGCATTTGCATCTGCATTAACCCTAAGGCTCTATGAAGAAACTAAAGAGTTATGATGTGGCATTCTCTCCTAACAACACCGAAAAACAGCACTGTTGCTGGAAACTTAGTGTGCACGCATAACGTTTGGAACTTCAGTGGGGTCCACTGCACATAGCCACCTATCATTTCTTCGATTTACCTTTTGACTATGGTGGATGTTTTTGTTGGAGGAAAACCGTAGACACCTCTTTTCTACTTGTAGCTTCAACTTGTTTGAGAGTTATTTTGCGTGCATTAAACGATTCTCCTGAGTTGTTTTCGTCGACATAAACTGACCTCGCCTAGAAATGCATGATTTGTACCTACGGTCTTGAGGAAAAACACTCCTTTTTTCCTTCTGATACTTGAAAATCTTCTGCACGATGTCTCTTTGACTTCCCAGGATTTTCGTCCATCATGCCATGCACTCAGGTGTTCTGAGTGAATGAGTCAGAGCGTTGACAATGCTGTTTTCTCTTCCTCGTGGCAGCCAATTCGTGTCTATTGCTTTCATTCAGCTCCTTTCTAACTTTGCAAACGAAAAATCTGGCGACTTTTAGAAATCTCGCAATTTTAAAATTGCTGTGTTTTGCTTTTATAGACACTATACAGAATGCCTTTTCATTTCATTGGTTATAGTAGTATCTGCTACGAGATCTTCTGATATAAAGAATATATTAATTATTATCTAATTAGTTTGAATTACAAAAATATAAGTGTCCTCAGATACCTTACCCATCCTTTATATTTATAATATGAACTGTAACGTTGCATTTGTTTAGCTTTTCATACCGATTCATTGTTGTTTTCTAGCGATATCACATTGCGTTTCCTCCATCCATATTTCCTTTGCCATCTTCGAACTACACAATACTTTGTAACCTTCCTAGTAAAAATATTGAGCCACTATCTATTTTTCGCATTCTGCTGAAATTCTTGTAGTTTTGTCACTTCATTTTAAATATGTAATAAATTCTGGCTCTCACTCTTCTTAACAACGCATGTTGCCAATCCTTATCTTGTAGAGTAAAAATATTAAAAATTGTGAACAGGCCAAGTTAGACTTTTAAGAGGAAGATTGATATTCGTATTTGCATTCACTTTTCACTATTAGTATCCTTATTTAATGGCGCAAACAAAATTCCAAATTCTACGTTTTAGCTAAATGAAAGTAAACTTTATGAAAATTGAACTTTAAAATCGGCGGTTAAGTAGTAAGGTCAGTCGCTACAGTGATTTATAAAATGCATGATAAGGTAGTGGAATTATATATTCAGCTATCTAAGTTAGAATATGTTTTGAAAATAAATTGTGACAGGGTTTAGTGGAAAATGAAAAGGTCCAAAGGAATCTCGCATTCACTCTTACTTTTAATTTACTCTGAAAAATGATAACAGGAGTAAATCATACATTCATTAATAATGTAAGGTAAATACTGACCTGTATGAATGTTCATTTATAAACCATTATCCTTGTGTGCAGATAAGTTTAACTATCGGAGCGACCGACATGGGCGAAATTTCACGTCAATCGACCTGTCTGGTGGAAATCAATTTAACCGACGTGAATGACAACGCTCCGAAACTTCTCTTCGAACCAGGCAGTCTGACAAACTATGCACTCGTTCCAGAGAACGAAATTGCTGGCCGTATTGTGGCAGTTTTTACAGTTGTGGATGAAGATAGCGGTGCAAATGCGGATACTACTTGCTGGATTAAATCAGTGGGCGAGGAGAAAATGGATTTAAATTCCAAGATTGGTAATGTGCCCATGATCGCGAATGAGAACTTCAAGATGGAAAAAGTCAATGTTGAAGTGGAAATCGATGCAATGGACATTGAAAGCTATTTCAAACTGGAACTAATGACTCTACCATTTGCTAAAGTGTAAGTTTTTATTATTTTAGTGACTTTAATGTCAATCTTTGGAATAAGAATGCAGAAATTTAAGAAAAGAACAAGAAACTCGAACGGGTAACTTGAAAGTCAACCCTTTTTCTTAACTAAACACCATATTAGTACATTAACACATTTGTTTTATCGAGTGCCATTTCCCATTTGCAATGAGTGTAGAGACTGAGTACTGGAGAATAATTATGTAAATTTCACATTTCTTCTGCAGACCTGACAACTGTTAACTATTATTCATATATCTATATATTCTCTATCTGAAGAGGGAATAAATAAATAACACCCCGATATTTGACAAGTCCTTATAATACAGTAAAAATGCGAATAGCATATTAGCTAATTAAGCTGCTGAAAAAATTTTAATATAAATGAGCCGGATTTCGTCAAAATTCATTTACCCATACGATGTGTCCTTTTTTGGTTGTAGTCAAGTCTTTTCGATTATCGGTTTCATTGCGGTTAACAATCCGTAGCATTTATAATTTTATTTACGAGACGTTCATCAGTTTAATTTCAAAACTTACCATTTAATGAGTAAAAATTATAAAAATTTATTCCTGTATCCAAAAAATAAATTTTAATGAATTAGCTTTGTACATAAAGTGACTAGATCGTTTTATCTTCGGGACTGGGTGAGTCATATTTCTTAAACGGTACTATTAATTTATTTAAGTGAACAAAGTGTCATTAATCATTTTATTACTGTTTACCAACGTTTCACTCTTAGAAATATAATTGTCTAAAGCAGATATTTAGATTGCTGGAGTAACAGCTACGCTAAAAATCGACAGCTGCGGTTCACAAATCAAAAATGCAGAGTCGAATGTGAGCACAATTGTTTAGAACAGCATTGATTAAAATTTTAGAAAGCAAGAAGAAAAATAGAAGTTCAGGAGAGAAGGAGAAATGATGATGGTGAAGAGTTAGATGAGGAACGAGAGAGAGAGAGAGAGTGCGAGAGCTTAGTGTTTGCACCGTGTGTCTTAAAATTGACGTGTTTGGCAGAAAGGTGAGTCAACGCGAGAGTGACTTGAAAAATCGATAATCGTCATTTTGCAACTGCAATTCCGCCATGTTGGGAGTAAAACGCGACAACTGCGCTCAGTTTAAGTAAGCTAATAAACGTAAAAATAATTCTTCATAAATTGATATGAAAAATAATTTTTAGAAGTGTAGAGAGTAATTTTCCGAGATAATGGAGATAACTTTACATTCTCCTCAGACTTCCCAAAGTGAAGTTCTAATGCGTTAATAGTCCTTTGATATTATTAAATCAGTCTAAATGAATGCTGAGAACATAGTATGTTAACTGAGGATATGACAAACAAATTTCTGAAAAAAAATATTTAAATATGACTAGAATTGAAACTCTTTGGCACTGGCCTACTTTCGTCTGCATTATTTAAAAGGAACATATTTGTAACAGCAATTAGCAAATAATGAAGTCGAACCGTTTCTTTATCTAAGACTATCCCAGTCACCGAAATTTTAACGTATCTTTAGAATTCATTAACCTTTCAATTCATGATCTTTTGTCTATACATTTTTTCCGTTATTTCGACGCTGCCAATTGATAATTCTGAAAGTTGCTAAATCTAATTAAATCCCCTTTTACTTTGATGGGCCTTCCAAAATGGTTTATTTTATCAAATTTATCAGTTGATGTAAACTTAAATCAATTTAGAATGAAAAGGAAGTCAGACTAGACTATTTATATTTTCGAAAAAAAGAGATTTGTCAAAAGAAGCTATTCAATGGAAGTTCTTCATAAATCGATCGTTGTTTCTCAAGATCAAATTGACATTCTGGTTCAATAATCAACATTCTATTATAATAGTCCTTGAATAAGTTATGCAATATAATCTAAAATTAGTTGAAACCAATCAAAAATTATTAACTTTAAGGATAAATTTTCAGTTTTGGTTGAAATTTTATAAGCCTTGTTAGTTTTTAAAGGAAAACTGTCTTTTATATCATATATTTCCAAAGTCGGAAGTGGCATTTAAGAAATTCGTGTTTTATTTCAGGACTTTAGAGCTTTATAATGTTTGGCAACATTTTTTTAAGTTGTATTCAATTTTTCTTCCGACGCCACAGCTCCTACTTGTTGATCGCGGTGTTCGGTTTAAAAAAGAGAACTGATTAATATCAAACCAAAGTCTTTCCTCTCTGCACGACGCCGTAGCATATTAAGATTTGGAAACCGTTAAGTGGGTTTTCCCCTTATTTCTCCCGAGCCACGTTGGATTACCTGCCCAAAATGATTTCAAAGTATCTTATTCATATTGCTCTATATCCTACTCTGTAAATACCGTTTTAAACCCGAGACACCAGTGCTAATGTCTGAGTAATGGTCATTGTTTATCATAGGCGTATTCTTCAGGATATTGGTGTCTAATCAATTTAATCATTATAAAATAACTTATTCCAATACTATATACATTATAAGGTTAAGCAAAAATCTAGGGAGATATTACACCGTAATTTCTCTTCTAGTACACGCGTTCTTATAAATCCTTCGATTAGCAGATGTTCGTGTTCAGAATACAATATGACCGGCAAAATGTAATTCTTTCAATACTGAATTTAGGAATGACATATGAGGGTGAAATTTAAACATTCTCTGTATTTCATATTGTGACTTTGACTTGTGACTTTGTGCCTCTTTGACCCTTGTGCTTCTAAATATCTCAAGTGTTGTACTCGTTTGAGCATGAATCCGGCTTTGTAATTTAGATTTTTCATATCTTAACGAATATGTTTGAATTCGTATACATTAATTAGGGGCAAAATTTTGCACAAGTGTAAATCAAACCGTATCTGTTCGTAAAATTTGCAGATTGCTCCCATTGACAATAACGACCACTTATTAAAATGGAAGAGCTTCGTGCCTTTTTTCCTAGTTTTAGTCAATTTACTAAACATGTTTACTTTAGCTTCACCATCCCTAGTAGACCACGAAATCACATTTTATTTCATGCCGAAAGGTTATCTTATTACCTTAACTTATATACTACGAGCATGAACTAATTTTCATGGAGTTGCAATTATAACATAGCGCAATTTTAAACTCAAAATCATTAGCCCTGGATAAAAAAATTTAAGATATGATGGTATCAAAATAGACGTTCAATTTTCTACTCAAACTTTATAGTCTCACCTACAGTTGAATAGAAGGCCTAAACTAAGTTTCGTATTCTAAAAATTGTAATAGGATTGATTGAACACTAAACAATAGTTTTCTAACAGAATTTCTGGAAATATTGGAAGACTAGAAAATCACAGGTGTAGTGGATTTGAGTATTTAGTGCTAAATCGCCTTGAATATAAACTATATGTAGCTACATTTGATCAGAATTATAAGATTAGGTGAAAATGTAGACAAAGGTTTTTATCCATAAAAAAAATAATATTTTATGATTGGTATTATTTTTTTATTTGAAAAGACTATTGTTTACATAGAACTAGATGCATGGAGAATGATTACTTTCAGATTAGTTGAAAGCAGCGAAGTCGAGATTCAATTACTAAGCACGACCATGAGAATTAAAAGATTCAATAAGCCTAAACCTGCTAATTTTAATTGCGGATCCAGAAAATATTTGATTCGACTTCCTAGCCGTTAACAGTACAGTACTAATGAGATATTTAGAAGGTGAAGGAATCAGAAAAAAATCTAAGGATGGCTTGATACAGAAGATGTACCGAAAGATAAACAAAGTGACCTACAGCTGGGTTGACTACGAAGATAAAACATTACGACAGTTACCAGGAACAGTGAAGGTATAAATTAACATTCTTGGTGGGTTTTAAGAGACTTATTTGACCTTTTTGGCATAATTTCTTCTAATGGAATCCCTTAGAGATTCTAATGAAATATAGATACTATTATAAATTTTCACATAACTATGTTATGTGTAATTAAATCAATGTTTATACCTAAAAGTTATAAAATCGAGAATAACGTTTTTCATCATCTTCATTTAATTATATTTAAAAGAAATAATAAAAGATATAATAGCGTTACTAGGTCAGTATTTATGTTCAGGAGTATCATTGTAAAGTGTCAGCTGTATCAAAATTTGTTTCTAATATATTTAGACTCTAAGGCCTTCATTGCTCCACAGTAAGCTAAGACCAAATTAGGACGTCAGAAACGATTTCATTTCATCAAAAATTACATTGTCCCGTTTCAAAAAAAATCCTTCTTAGTTACAATGAGATTGAATTATTTTATTATCATCACAAGTTTTAACACATGACTGGATTCTATAAAAACAGTATCCATTTTTTAACCCAGGGCATTTGGATAGCATAGAATTTAAAAAAGAGAGCCCAATCGCTAAAAGATGGATGAACAAATCTTGGTTTTAATAATATATTCGGCAGTTCACCTTTTTTTCTGCACCGCAAATAGCGTTCTAGCATCTGCTTGCCCACCTTCATTTTTAACGCTGAATAATTGCACTAAAACATTAAGTTCTTATAAAATTGATCGTAAAATTGAAGGTGATGTATATTTGAAATCCTTTCATCATTATACTCCAAAAAATCAATAGCTACTTCGATTGGAAATCGGTTCGAAAATCTTGAAACAAATATACGGGAAAGTAATATCTCAGATATTTTACCTAATTTAATAATTAATTCTTTACTATATGGATGTGGAATTACCTGAGATATAAAAACCCTGTTTAACTCTAGAACTCCCTCCAGTGTCCATATTTTACCTACCCCTTTCCACAAAATCCGCGCTCTTTTTCAAATGTTTCCTTTCTCTGGGTAACTTTTTCTTTCATAAACTATGAAATAACACCGCTTTATATAGAGTCCTGACAATCTGTTTAGGTATCTCCACCAAAACATGTGGTTTTGTGTTTTCTTTTACTTGTAAAAATCGTGGCGCCTCAGCATCTTGTGGGTTAAAGTTCCCGTTAGAATAGTAACTCTAGATCAAAATACCTAAATTCTCTTCTATTTTCACTGGATTCATCTTCATTTTTAAGATCTTCCTGGCATAGACAGGTTGCTGTAAATTCTGTTCGACAAGTGATTTGACCTCAGATCTGATTATGCTTACAAACCATCGGAAACATAACCTGACCTAATAAGCAAACTTTCTCAAGATGTCACATTAGTACAAACCAGTAATTATTAACTCACTTAGAAGTGTTTCTGGCTTCTTTGTGTATGCTTTTGCATTTCGCTATTTATAAGTCACAATCAAAAATACATAAACATCACTTATCTCGATTTGACAGAGTTTGAAGTTGACTCAATATACATTCTCGGTCTTTTACGTAAAACAGTAGAGTCCGCTACTATATCTTGACATACGTGGAACAAATCTTCCTTTTAACATAAATTTAGGTCATAAATAATGTCTTCAAGAGCAAAATAGATGACGCC
>CAADRB010000004.1:4912600-4977963 GCA_900708905.1 Hymenolepis diminuta | reverse complement strand
CTCGGATATTGAGATTAACGGAAAATTATTCAATTCTGGTCATTGAGATAATTGAATTACATGGAATCATGATTAAAAACGGCTTTCCTCGTCATACTGTTAAATTATTATAACTGACACCAAAGCTGACAAATTTTACACTAAATCTAATAAATGATAGAGAGAGGGGATCAAAAATGTTGAGACATGAGACAGGATCTTAAAGAGCCTTGATTTATTTTATATTTGGATTCAGACTGTACAGATAGTTAACATTCAAACATTCAAATTCCTGTGCTTGATATTTAGTGCTTACTGACTAATTAATTACGGTGGTTAGTCTTGCCACATCGGCTAATTTCTCCTTCCATAAGCAGAAAAAGCAGCTTACGTGATCATAATATGGCGGAGCTGAGTAAGGTAAAGTTTTTTATAATTATGTACTATATGTCTCACCTACTAGTGATATCATTAAATTGTATTCGGTTAACTACATAATCTTCAAACTGCAAACATTCATGGTTTTGGATAGTAGCTTACAACTCATAATTTTAAATAATTTATATAAAGAGGTCTGTAAACAATACCGATTTCTTGAATCAATAAAGTAAATCAGTTGCACAGACTGAAAAAATTAAGGCCATGAACAATTATACAGGGTATTCGTTCCAGTGAATTAATTCAAAATGGCATTTTCAAGCGGCCCATATTTCATTTGAGAAAAATTAGTTTTAATGAACTCATTCTACATTTTTTCTCCCTCTGCTACAGTTACCAACTTTCTACTGTTGCGGTTTTTGATCGGGAGGTGGGCAGCAAGTACCGTGTGGGGATTACGTGTGCCGACAAGGGCGAACCAAGCCAGAATACCACGGGCTATGTGCTGGTGCGAATACAGGACGTAAATGACCATGCTCCAGAATTTTCCAATAGACAATTCACCTTCAGACTGCCAGAAAATCAACCAGTTGGTGAGACGCTCTTCAAGCTTACGGCGGATGATTTGGATGAAGGTATGCTTATTTATGGTACTTTTGCTTGCGCCGACAGTTTTCGAGTACATATAGACCACTTATTGAAGATGAACATCAGTTCCGTATATTTTTACGACAACTGCTGCAAACTACAGGAAATCTGTAAGGGACGTTAAGGTACACTGAGCGAATACACTCCTCCCCTTTAGTACACAGCAAACACTGGGAATGAAACATCAAAATCCATTAAATATAATGTTACTAACCCATGATTTCGACAGAGAGGGGATATCCTAGAACCGTGACAATGAGAAACTCGCATTCTACCCACCCCTCTTGCTGACCATTTGTCATCCGACAAGAACTGAAGGACATCGATCTTCTAACCACTCATTTGAGAAAAGTGTATATTTATCCCTATCCTACTGATGTTTATCAATGCTTATCGCCTACGGGAATTAATATGAGTAGAAGTTTGCACTAGGCTACCAATCGTGGTGATCGTGATTATTTATTAGTATCTATGAGCAGACGTGCAGTACACTTCACTCCACTTTATCAAGCCCTCTATGGAGACTGTTCACACATTAGGCTTGGGTGGTGGGAAAATTTTCTGTAACCGCTATTATTAGAGACTTACATTCTACAACCCCTTACATTGACCAAAATTAACCATTGCTGTTGGCCAGCCACGTCACAGAGTGTGCAACGATGAGCATTGATCGCATAATCCCTGACTTGTCCGTCGCGCACGTCGATTACTTCGCCTCCAGCATACCTCACTCCATTGATAACTTTTCTATTCACTGATTATTTTTGGATATATAGACGTAAGAGCTTCTTCCAATTGAGTATTTATTTCCTTCTACAAACCTTAAAATTCATAATCATTGAATCAGTGATATCTTTTAGATCAGGACAACATCTGATCTTTATAGAAATAACATCACAATATTTTAATCACCATTAGTTTCTTAGTGGTAATTGCAGCAGTTTCATTTTAGCAGTCAAATCTGAAAGTCAGAAAGAAGTCGTCTGTACAGGAATGAGCCAGTTTTGATTGTGAAATACCAAATCATGTATGATAAACTGTCGAGATTTTATATCAAAAATTTTAAAACGATTAATAGAATGTTATGATAACATATATCTGTCATGGAAATTTGGCAAGGATAAATTTATATCGCACTAGACATGACGGGTAACTCAGCAGAATGAAAAACCCTGGAGGATGAATATGATGAGAAATTCTTATCGTGTTTCATCGATTATCTCAAAAACATCGATATTTACTGAAGCAATATTAATTTTTCACTGCAAACAGAAAGTCTACAGAATAATATGAAATTATTATTATTCTGTTTACTCAGTAAACAGTAAAAAAATCCAATGAGTGATGAAGGAGTGTGGCCGACGTTGGGAATAGGTTCTGGCTATTTATAAAATCTTTCAATTAGTTATTTTTTGGGTTAGATTTATAAACTGTTTATTTAATATATGCATAGGACAAATCAACTGATATATATTACAAATTCTATTGCAAATGCAAAAACAATATTTCTTGCATTAATAAGTAGACTGAAATATGCACCAATTGCCATAGCATAATTAATAAATTCCAGGTTGTCTCGGAATGCATGAATTGTCTGGTTACCAACCGCTAAGAATAAATTTTCTTCCCTAAACAGTCTGGAAGGTTTATTATTTTCGTAGCACCTTTTTACAGACAGTTGGTTATGGTATGTATTTGAATTTAGTTCCTGAAAGTGCCTAAATAAGGCTCTTATTGCTCATAGTAAGGAGATAATCGAGGAATTGCGCCTAAACAAATGAAACAGCAAAATATTTCAAGAAGAGACTCAATGAGACAGGTACGATAAAAAGTGAGGAATGGTTCTCATTTGAGGAATAGTTCGAAATTTAATATTCTAATAGTTCAATGTTCCAATTTCATGATTTAATGGTTACGTTTCCTGGTGAATTCTTATCCGAAGTATCCTGAGTTTATTGATCAAACTGATAAATTAATTGGTTAATTTTGACGTCTCTATTCATTTTTCTTTACTTAATTACTCATTTCCTAGTTATTTTCCTCTAGGAGAGAATGCCACTGTGTCATACAGTATCATCACCCTGGATGGAACTTTCACAATTAATAATGAGACTGGAGAAGTGAGCCTCACCAAACCGCTTGATTATGAAAAGCATACCACGCACAACTTTACAGTCCTTGCTATTGATGGCGGTGAACAACCTTTAACTGGCACTGTTGCTGTTTCAGTCTTCGTTGATGATGTAAATGATAATGCTCCAATAGTTACTTCTGGTCAACTGCTGACAGTACTTGAAAACCATTCAGCAGGTGCGATTTTCAATTATAAACCTATTCATTTACCTAAGAGATTAATGATGCTATAATTTTTTTTCAGATTCGAAGTTCAGCTAGAGAAGTTCTTAAACATCAAGATCCCATTTGAATACATTTTGAGGTTGACAGAAAATATACTTATTAAAGTGTAACAATTTATACTCATAAAGAGTGTAGATGACATCTCGTTTCATCTCTCAGCGATAACCCTGTTGAAATCACTTAGTTTTAAATGAATGAAATATAGTAGTTTACTTAAAAATTAACATTATGGATTAAAACAACAAGCTAATATGGAAGAAATTGGTCACACAACCGATCTTCTAAATTTTGTGATCAGATGTAAGCTTTCTAATGGTCCTTCTGAAATCAAGGCTATTCTGCCATAGTACAAAATGGAGGGAAATGGAGGTCGCTAAAAATATTTATACAAATATGATCTTCAAAACGCAATGTTAAAATTAGGGTTTGAAAAAGAAAAGAGAATACCAGAATATACAAATGTAATTATCGAGTTTAACAGTCCGTTCTTATCAATGTACTAGAAGATGAAAGCAATGAATCATTCTGTTCTATTCGTATACGATAAATAACCTTATTATCAGATATCCAAGATTTCATTTTTTGTTGTATTATATGACCTTTCAAAGAAAAAAAAGAAATTAATCAAAAATTGCATTTAGTAATTGAATTCATTTTCCGCGAATTCGATACCCCGTTACGACTGAAACTAAGATATTAAAAATAATTGGTTCTGATCTCAAAAAACTTGCAAAAAGTTGCAATTCCGACTGCCCGATTTAAATCCCTGTTTGTAGTCCGCTCCTATTCCCATTAACTAAGTGTCAAGAATGTAAAACGAACACGTAAAAAGGATCAAATTTACGCTCAAGCTTAACCTTTTTGGCAAATCCAATGGCGGACAAATAAGCCAGCCAAGAGTTGGTGCAAATACAACATTTAATTAACCCTGGAAATTCCGAATTTGGGCATGAAATTAATTAATATTCGTATTTTATCCCTAAATTCTTTATATCATAAATACACCGTTAGATATACTTGGAAAGAGTTATTACGCCATTATAATGGTTTGATGTTTGACCGATACTTTTTTAAAAGTAATATTTTAAAGTTGAGCATTTAAAAACGATAAGGTTTATTTAAAAGGATTATTCCAAATATTAAAGGTGAACATTTAACTTAAACATGATTCAGGTGATTTAATTATCAATTGTTATTGTCTTACTGTATTAGCGACATACCAATTTTACGATTTCATAATATTTTATTTCCCTTTCAAGTCAAATAGAAATTTTTTCTTCAGTAAATTAAAACAACCACTAAAAAGCTAAAATAATAAGACTGTAGCATTAATTGGAATTTGAATAATAATTTTGAATGACTATTTGGTCAAAAAAAAAACAATTTCTTAGATAAAATATACAAATAAATTTTATCTTATTTATGGGCGTTGGTGTTTTAATTTTGATGATTTCATCTATTGTAAAATTTTCAAACAATTTTTAAAAAAATGTTATTTCAGGTGTTACTGTTGGTACGCTGTCGGCTATTGATGCGGACTCTGGATTAAATGGAAATTTCTACTACAAAATCGCATCTATAAAACCGTGTTTTTGTGGCATGCCACAGAGCGGTGAAAAATCGTCCGAGTTCAATGAGTCATTGTGTACATGGGCTGTTGAGATGGTCAATAAATGTGATATGGACAGTGTTGAACAATCCTACAGATTATGCAGTAAGGCACCACTTGCAAATGCACCTTCATGGACCTCGAAAGAATATAGAAGGTATGATTGCCATTATACAATGAACCAAGTTAAAGTTTTAACTGCGTTCAGTTAGCTCTCCGCTCGGCATTTAATTTATTTCTTTCATAATTTTATATGGCTTTTTCAGATGTAAAATTTCTGAAAATATCCCTCAAGTTCAAACATTTCCAATTATTTAAGGGATATCTAGAGACAATTAAAGCATTAACAAAAATCTCAAAATGTTAAAATTTGCTATATAAACTACTGTTTCTAAATATTGAAATGCACAAAGATAGATTACTTGTCAAAAAGTGGCCGAGGATTAAAAACTAAGCTTTGTCCCTTAAATAATTAAAGAATAGGCTCCTATTGGTTCGGAGACATCTTGCGGAACCTGACCTTTATTGCCTCAATTCGCTACCTTCACTAGCCCCGTCCAGACCCAGAGTTATGACAAGGGTGATAGGATTGATGATAATGGTAATCAAAGTTGATGGAAATAGGTATAAATATCCTAGAATTGTTGACAACATACGGATAAATCGATAAAGAGATACTTTCTATCTGATTGGTGATGATAACCAGTATCTTTAGTGCTGATTCTAAGTACTATTCGTGGCCGTTTAGATCTCATCGGTTAAAGTAGGCCAAATTATACCTTCTTTCTTTTAGTTAGTCACATTACAATTGTGAAGCATTTACCAATACCATGTACTCATGATTTTGATAGGACAGATAAAAATACTACAATGCAGTTATAATTTTGTTGATATCACATTGGTTCAAGGAAAATATTATTAATGTTATTACCAGCAGTAAGATAAAAGATGTAACTTTTAACTGTGGGGAGTGACTGGAAGAAAGTTCAGAAAGTTCAACAAATGATGCGGAAGAGGGATCAAAAACATGCTGAACACCGTCAACTTCATTTGATTTTAGATTCAATTTAGTAAAATATTTACTAAATTGAATCTAAGTTTCCAAAATACAAGTTTCATGATCCATTCCCATGATCGCAACAAATGCTTGTCTACAATGATCAGTGCTTAGTGACCGGTGTTTTGATAAAGAAGCGTTGGCCTTGCCGTTTCAATTCATCTTTCTTCTAATGGTTAGTCGACAAATAACTTTACGTGATATTCTACAGCTTACAGTTTTAACATAGGAGACATGAAATAACTACGATTTTGAGCTAGCAGAACTCCATAAGCTGTGTTCTGCTCAAGTTCAAGGAAAGTTAGAAACTCCTAGATTAAATTTTTTGTTATTTAGCTATTCTTGCTGTTGTAAAGTAGTACTTGAGTAATAAAAATATGCTGATGTGTTTTCACCAATTTAAAAATTTTTTTATTTCTTGCATATATTTATTGAATGCGAAAACAATAGGGAAATAAAGTCAAATTTTCTTCCTAAGGTATTCAGAGTATCGATCTTTTTAATTTAAGCTGTTGTTCACTTGTTGGCAATGATGTTCCATCATGCATGAATTCGCCGCTTGAGTTATGTTTAATCTAGAGGTGAAACAAATTTGAAGAAAACAATGGCCGATACCTGGAAGTAGTTATCGACTCTATTTCCACTAATGAACATAAGGTTCTAATTGGAATACAATTTTCGTAATTTCCCTACATTGGTCAGTTTTCAATAAGAAGTACATAAAAATTTAGAAGAAAATCGAGGATGAATCAAGTTGAGGGAAATGGCAAAGAAGCATTTAATATTCAATTTAAACTGAATGGAAAGCCTTATACTAAATATAAAAGTTTTACTAGCTTCATAAAATACACTTAAATGTCAAGTTCGTTTGCTCCTGGTGCTTGCCAAAGAAATTTGATATGCAGTTTGAAGAAGTTCCACACAAGGTGTCAGAAAAAGCCTTTTTGCATCAAAATGAAGCCTTTAGCCTTTATTTCACTAAGAATTGTGTCTAGCTCTCAGAGGGCATCTTCATATAGCCCTGATATTATTTAATTTCATTCACTGTGCTTGAATATTTCAAATGTAACTAGTCTAACACTTTATAGGAAGTTCTAGGAACACCTGAGAAGAAGATGTCTTGAAATCGATCATATAAGATACTCTTATTCTATTATCTTTCTTGTTGACCAGAATGGAACCAATGCGTTCGTCCATTCACGTTACTCTGACTTAGCAGACATGCAATTGACTGCTGAGTTATCGAAGCAAAACCTAACTAACAAACCATATATTACATCAGATCCATGAGTATTTTAACATTGCGGAGGGAAAAGAGATCCATTTTTCAAATGACGGACCTTTATTCACAATAAGAGTTTTATTGAGAAGAAAATTTTTCTTCACTACCTAGTAAATCGACAATCGCACTAATAACCACTTCAGTTGTGGGCAAAATAAATTAAGATTCTGAACTTCATTCAGGTGGATTCAGTTTAATAACACAACGATTTCTTATTTATTTTCTATAGATTTCTTATGACGGAACGTGGTGATGTCTACCTGCGCTATCCCAATCTTGACAGAGAGACTGTTCCAGTCTACCTCATTCAAGGTGTTGTTACAGATCGAGGGCAGCCACCTATGAAGACTTCCATCTGTATCACGGTAGTTGTCAATGACGTCAATGACTGCCATCCGAAATTCACATTTCCAGCTCTAACAAACAATACGGTGCTTGTCAAACTGTAAGTAAGAAGATCCATTAATTAATTTTAATTGAGACTTATAAAATTAAAAATAAGTATGAAACAACATCTCCTCCCAACATTTGATAGAAATTACGAGTTAACGGTCAAAATTTTTGTCAACCTCTTATGAAAGTGCGCTTTATTATTGGTGAAATAAGGTGAACGATAATAGAATATGGAGGTGATGTAGATTTTTAATCGATTTTTTATTTGCATTTGGGCCTCTGAATGAAAGCTGTTAGAACTGGTTTTCTTTATTCAATCTCGTGCCTAGGTGCGGTCTTATTAAATGTGGGCTCCTCCGTGCTTGTACCAAGTTTCAACGGATCGGAGCTATTTCATTATTTTTATGCCGTCAATTTCTCGCCTGCAAGGCAGCGCATTTTGCAGTTTCATTGCGTTATTCAAAATAAATTGCAAGATTAAATTCAATGTGGTTTATTCTTTTAAGCCTAAATGTTTTCCAGTTATATTGCACCTGATACCCTTCAAAGACAATCAAAATCACATACTTGAATGAAAAATTCAGTTGGCAAGGCTTGTGATAAATTTTAAATTAACAGTAATTTAAATCACTATTGCTATCTTTTTGTCATTATTTGTATTTCGGATAAGCCCATATTAAAAACAATTTACTTCATTTATTTATTTATTTATTTTATAATGCATATTTAGATACGTACGCCAGTCATCCAAGCTCATTAGAGGGAGTCAAATAGATCCGAATTTTCGAAATGAAATTTCGATAGATTTACTTAAGTTATTAAGAAAGCTAGGAAAAATGCTTTCCATGACTTAATCATATAAAGGTATTTTCTAATTCATATCTTGTATATTCTCTTTGACATTGAAGGCTTTATTTAGTCACCAATCTGTGAAAAAAGACTACGAACAATGTGTGCATTCATTCCATTATTTTGATATTTCCGATCACTTTTAAAACACACCAATTCTTTATTTAAGATAAAAGTGACAGTAATCTTGGCTGGACACTTAGAGATTAAAGATTTATTATTAATTTTCATAAAATCTAGCATGAAATGATGTGATTTTTCGTCCATAACTCTATAGCACAATCAAACGCTTCACTAACTCTATTTACGTTTGGCTAAGGAAAACAGGAAAAAATATGGAATTCCCTTAAAATTTTCCGTTTTTTATAAACATGGGCCTGTGATTCAGATAAATGGGATATTTCGTAAACATGGATTTTGTATTTGTGTTCCCGCATTCTTTTCGATTTAAAATTCGCTGTTGGAGGGAGAAACAAATTTTCAACAACAATTAATGAAAAACGGTCGATATGTAGTTAATCTATCCTTAAATATGGCTTAATATTGGGATTTTCTTTATCATTTCCTACATTTAGGGAGGTCTTCAGTATTAAGATGCTCTCAGTAAGATCTAGGAAGGCTAAATTCTAATACCAGAGTTGTGTAAGTACTAGTGCGAAAAGTTTGAAGAATGACTGAATGCACTGTTGAGTTACAGCAAGATTGGTACTATTTATAAAGATAGCTTTAACCGATATTTAGTAGAAATTAAGATATCTAACCCACATATTGAGCCCTACATTTAAAAGGAGCTAGAGAATATT
Source organism: Hymenolepis diminuta (assembly GCA_900708905.1). Taxonomy (NCBI): domain Eukaryota; kingdom Metazoa; phylum Platyhelminthes; class Cestoda; order Cyclophyllidea; family Hymenolepididae; genus Hymenolepis; species Hymenolepis diminuta. The sequence goes on along the minus strand of CAADRB010000004.1, from coordinate 4,968,607 downwards.
AAAAGTGGAAAATATTTATCACTTAGAGGGCCTATTTAAAATATAATGGGTATACCTTCATCACAGATAGTTTGAATCTGACAAGTGTTCATTAATACGGATTATAAGTGAAAAAGAAAGGAAATTTTTATTTAGCTGAAATGAAATTCTTCTCGGCCGCCCCGAGCTCGAAAAGATGAAATTGGGTATTCAAACAATCTTCTAAATTTTAAAACTGTATGTTTGCTTCCTTAAGATCCTTTCAAATGCTGCACCATATAAAATGAAAAGAAAATAGAGATCAACGAAGAACGTTTTTGTGAATATGACCTTCAATTCCGGACATTATAATTAACAGTTGTGAAAAAAATCAACTCGAGATCATCTAAGTCTGGGAAAGATAATCATTCAGCTTCGCGGACCTTCCAATTAATGAATTATGACTTAAAAACTCGCTTATTAAATTGAATTATTATATGTTGTTTTAAAATATCACTTATTCAACCTTCTATTTGAGTTAAAGGAAGGTAGATAGAAGAGAAAGTAATTCCAAATCTGTACCAATTAATTTCAACTAATTTCATTTCAAATTCTACGCTTCAAGATATTTTGAATTGCGATTACTTTTTTACGATAAAAAATAGTGTTTTTAAAGTTACAAGTACATTAAAGTGTTTAATTTAAATACAAAGATTCTTTAGTGACCATTGCCCTAAATTTGGTTAACTGCCACTTCTATCTACAAAGTATGGAGCGTCTATGACACATTTCCGTCTTTCAAGCTGCTTATAAATTTGTTTTCTGTTGTTTTGATTCAGTTTAGAAAGCGTAGTCTAAATAAGTCTTTACTGAGGAATATTAAATAGATAAGGCAAGTAATATGAAACGATAGAATGATAGGATTAGGAAACTTTATGAGTATAAAGGTGAAGGAAAGAGGTCACAATGAACACAATGTTCAAACTCAACATGTGACGTAATGATAAGTATACCTCCTGATCTAGTCATTGGTCACTGTTTTCTCACGTTTGAAAGATCAAATCAGGCAGGTTCGTCTATACAGACCGATAAACTGTTAAGTTCGTCTACTTTCAATGTGCTTAATGACCTATACCAGCTTTGTTGAGCTTTATTCCATTCTACCTAGATCAATTTGAACTTATCAATGATGTCTCCGTGCTCTCTTCTGTGGGGAAAAATATTTGCAGTTTACTCCTTATCAAGTTGTGGTTGGCTTGGAATACCAACAGCTTAGAAAATATCTCTGTCCTTCTTTTGACGGTTAAATTTAATTTTAATCCTCATACAACATAACTCACCATTATACCCTGACAATCTTCCGTTAATACTAATATAGTGTTAAATAACTCTGTTATTACTGTTAGGCTCTCAGTATTTAATATAAACAAAATTTTTACCTATTGTAAACATGTTTAAACTAAATATTCATATGCATATAATAGTGGTGGAATTGGGCAATTATCAATCTTTCTGGTAGATACTAAGAGAATAAGAGAGAGGTAGAATTTAAGCCACCATCCTCCACAGGCTACAAAGGGCGTTCCCAAACACAAGATTTTCAATTGTGCTTGAGCGGTTTTGGAAAAAAATATGGCAAAGTTGTTGAAACACAACAGTGGCTATGATGCCTTTTCCCCTCACCATCTCATCCAATTCCAACCTCTTTATTTTCCATATTCAGTGACTTTTTCTCAAGATGGATTAAAAACTCACAGTCACCGAATTGTAAATTGAATAACGCACTTATACTTTGTCGGATTTAATTCAAAATGGTTAACAATAAGATGGGGATTAAAGCAAATATTTCTTGAATTTTGTAATTAATTTTTACTCATTTTGTGTTGAAATTTTCTAATGTCTTTAAAACATTCACTGTCAGTGAGCCAGGTCTTTTACTTTACCCACTCATCAATGATAAATGTCAATAAATTAGAGAATTTTTTAAAAATTGTTTGAAATCAATATTCTTATCAATCTTGACCTGCGCATTCTCTTGTGTCCAAATTCTGGATGCAAAATGGAAGTGAACGCAATTTTGACTATTTGAACATATCTATCAACCATTTATCATTTTTGAAGATCTCTTATTTTATTTCTTCTTATTTATTAGCACGAATCCAATTCAAATATGTCTTCTAATTATTTCTTACTTCACTAACATTCCATTGCTTTTGTATTTGATACCAATAAAACTCTTCAAAAAACATTTAAAAGGCTTATACTTTAATTACCTTGTTTTTTGTTTACAATATCAGTTGGGAAGAATTTTAAGAATAATCACAGTCAAGTGAACTATGTTTTAATATGAGACGAAGATTTAATGGAGACGATTTCATTAAAGAACATGCGCCTCGTCGAACCTAATTGGGCTCTCTAATTTATTGTTTTGGTCTCCCACCCAAAAGGCTGTCTGGTTTGGACTCTTCTTCACTGCCCCCCACCCTCTTAAAAATATTAGGAAGGACAAAACGTATCCAAAGAAACGGATTCTCAAGTTAATTAAACCGAAACGTTTCACTAAATTTTCAACTAGAATGATGATAGGGTATCAGTTTATGTTAAACGGCGAAAAATGATCTCCTTAATATCCCATAGTATTAACAAATAAAGGATTCTGTTAACATATTTTATCGTGTTGTCATAAGTCTTATGCACTCACTACTGGCTTTCCGCCCTTAATGGATATGTTTGCGATTCAGTAGAGACCATTTAGCTGGTGAGTTAGTGCTCCATTTGTCTAAGATACTGAGTCATATTGGAAATAAAAATTTCATCCAGTAAATTTTTTTAAAAGTCCATATAAAAATTACATTATTACTGAAACGTAATAAACGTTTTGCTATGTTATGACAAACAGGTTTAATAATTCTCAAACTAAGAGCATTCTCTCCTTTCAGTGTCAGAGGTTTGTAATAGCTTCATTAGGTTAGTCCTGTAGGAAGAAGACAAAGATTCTCTAACTCAGATAACAGTTTTTTAGATCAAAAATAAATCCGTTGTTACTGATAAGGTTACATGAGAACCTATTGGTTGCCTGGTTAGTGGACAAGATTGGAGATCTCGGTCGTAATATTTTGGGAAATGGGATCCAGAAAATCCCAGAAAGAATTAATCTTTGCATTATTGCATCATCATATATTATGCAAGTTCAACAAATACAAATGTCAGAGAGTTTGATGGTGCAAAGAGTTTACTGTCCGGAATCGAAGCGTCTGAACATCACAGCGGACACAAGTATGGGAATTAAATAATTGGTGATCCAGTGCAGGAAAGATACAGCCTGTGAACTTCGTTCAAATGCAATGGCCTTTTTTAAATCGATGGATACGGCATTTCGCTTTTCTCCGTTAGGAAGATTTAAAAGTCTTCTTTTGTAGCTAAGTTCTGTATTCTTTTTTTCTAGACCAATACACCGTGGTGAACCACTCGTACAGTTACATGCCACAGACTATGATATCTATGAAAATGGGGAACTAAGATTCGGCTTTGCAGAGGAAACAGATGATACAGTGGCTAATCTATTCGCAATTCATCCGCAAAGTGGTCTCATGGTTTCCAAATATAGCCTACAACTGAAGGATCTGGAGTATCTAGCCCCTTCAAACTCCATTTTGAAACAAGCTTACGTTGTAAAAATCAAGGTAAATTAGACTGGATTTTACAATAAATTACATTTTCTTGATGGGCAATTAATTCGCATTTATCCTATCTTGATTCTTTTCTATTTGTACCGAATGTAGCAACCTTCCACAAAGGTCAAACTACCCAAAATTTGACTGATAGTTGAAGTTTAAGGCCTCGAATTCTACACATTCATTCTATTTTGATTTAAAACGGGAAATAACTCATTTAAACCCAACTTTATATAATACTGCCATTTGAAATTTCAAATTAACAATCAATGTTTACCACAATTTAATTTAACATTGTGGGAAGCAAATGAAGAGGATTAAGTAAACAGATATTTCAACAGTTACCGAGGTGGAATTTGCTTAGGATTTTCCTGTCATTTGGAAAAGCTCTTCTAATTCAAATGACTTTGCAATATTATGCTAGATGAAAGGCAAATTTTCAAATAAAAAGTGCTGTGTTGGACATATATATGTACTATATGAATATGCATATGTTTATGTACATATACGTAACAGACTGATAAAGTTGGAATAATTCATGAAAGATAAGTTCCCGTGTGCTTAAAAATCCAGTAGTTCTCTCGTCGATGGATACTAATGATCACCATGTTTCAAAAGGGAACATAATGATAAGGCCTTTTCAAAATGTGGATAACCCATTATTACTCTGGAATGGAATTCTCCTTTTCAATACGTAGAACTAATGGCATGCTCATCTAATTAATCATACAAATGCTTTACCATTTCTAGTAAAATCACTTCATTATCGTTTACCCTTCTCGCAGGCCATCTCCAGATTAATTGACGGTTTCATCAGTCTCCACCTTATGAGCCGATCCGTAAGGATTTTTACTTGGGTTTAATTATTGATCAGTAGTTTAGCTGGGTGGGAACTGATTGAAGGGGTGTTGATGTGACAGGCTAGTTTGAGGACATGATGATATGAGCAGTCATAGTGATGGCGCATCATGCGATTACAGAAATGTAAATATACTGGCGAAAGAGGCCAATGCTTAAGGATTTCCAAACGTCTTACTGTTAGGATGCAAATATAGTGGTGGATCACTACACATTAAGATTGTTGCATATGTCGTCAAGACCTAACTGCAAAACTCCAGACCACAGATTCTCTAATGGGATATCGAGGACATTGGGAGGTTATAGGAGAATTTTAGTTATCGAAATATTTTATCACGTTGGCATGAATTGTATCCTCCTGCATCTGATATGTTATCTCTGGTATAAGCTGACTAAAAAGCCACTCCATTTAAAGATCTACAGAGTTTTGACTATTCAGAAGTGTGTTGAGTAATCGGCACACTTTTGTATTCGAAAACCAGATATTCGAGGGCGAAGATTAAGGTGACGAACCCTTACAGAAGGATAAGCCAAATCCATGTAAGGACCGTCAATGATGTCACACAAACACGGGCGACTAGTTCTATAATGGAGTCCCAAGCGGTTTAAGAAATCGCGTGCAAATACTACTCGTATAGTGTCTCATTTTAAAAAATATATTAAACTATTTAACTTATAAAATAGATAGCTACTTCTAAATCATACTTTGCACCTGATTAGTTTAGAAGATTTATACATTTTACATACTCCAGTCAGCTAATACATGAGCCTTGGGTTAGAAAATTACAGGTTTTAAGGATTATTACAAAATTATGACATAATTAAAATGATAATTTCAAAGTCAACAATAATTTTCCGTCTCTTTAATTGAAAAAAAACATGAATCCATTTTTTTTGCAAGGTGACTGATATGGGAACGCCACCATTGATTTCCTATGCAAGTTTGAGGATTCGTTTTCAAATGAGAGTGGATGAAATAATTGACAAATCTTTTCCGTCTCTTCAAGAGCAGTTGCTGTTGGAACAACATCAGTTACAAAATAATGAGGCCTATCCAAGCGACTTGTTTACTGAGTACACTTCAGGACGGGCAGAATCGACTCAATCTTCCGATAGCACTGTTTGGCGATCCGGCATGATTTTTATCATCCTCTGTGTCTTCTTCCTAGTCCTACTTCTTATTCTGGCTACCCTTCTCCTTGCAATATTCACTCGGCGGACACTGCGACCATCCACCTTGAATACCCATTGTCCAGCTGGAATTCCTATTGTCACGACTACGAGTGCCCCTATAACTTTCAGACATGCTCCCTCAGCTCTCCTTGTCTCCCCACTGCATCATCATCAAAATCATAACTATCAGCGGAGTGGTAGTTCCCCGACCCTTCCAACTGCGGTCCCGACTCCTTGTCACACTCTACCCCTCAACTATCATCTGAGACATTCTGAAATTTGTGCCTCTGGTGGTGATTTGTCCCTTGATTCAAGTGCTGTGTGATATGTGAACTGCCTGAGCAATTATGAGCGAACCCAAACAAAAACGCACTAAGCCACCCTTTGTAAATAAGATTTGCTGTGATTTGACCAATAAAACTTGGACCTCGATTGTTTACATAAAGCTATTTTTAAAAAAATGAGTTCTGTTGAAGCATTTTCATATTTAAGAGGAGCCATTTAAGGAGGTAGACCAAATTGCAAAACTAATTATCCTCTTAAAGTTAAATAGGATGATTAACCTTTACCAAATGAAAAAACTAAGATTTTAGTAGGACTACGTTTACATTGGATAAGTGAAAATGTACGAAAGGTGGAAGGAGTAGAAGTGAAAGGGGAAGACGACAGTACTGGATGAGGACAGTCCGGGTTGTGAAAACCAGGGGATGGAATGGCAAACCACGCTGGTTAATAGGGTGGGTGGCAGAAATCGAATTTTTTACCGGGGAGACTCTATGATGCAGGAAAACGCACTCCCAAATGAACTTGAGGGAAATTTTATAATTCTGCGCGTTGGCTACACAGTGGTCAACATATATCTCTGATAATTTAGACGTTGATGTCCATCATTGTGAATGACGAACAACACGATCCAGCCTTGTCAGCAAGAGAGGTGGTAGGATAAGAGTTCCCACCAAAGCAGCTCCAAGACAACTAATCTTTGCACTTCCCCTAACAAAAAGATTTTACATAATTTATTTTTCAGAACTGAATGTGTCATAAATAACTTGATGTTTAATAATAGTTTATTTAAAAAATCAAATATATGTGCTTGATCTCGCTTAGAGTTACTTGAGGCACAGGCGAGCTCAATGAAATTGCATCCGTGAGTATTATACTTGAACATTTTTTAGTATTTATGCTTCTGATGGCACTTGATTTCAAACATTGTAAGTGAGGAAATAAATCAGAGGAAGAAGATCAGCAGTGATTATGGAATTTTAATTTTTTTAATGAAATAATGTTAAAGTTTGTTTCAACATTTCCTTTCCAGTTCAACATTCATGCCTCTTTGACGCATTGCTAGTTCAATTTCCATCTTTTCAAAAAAATTTTCAAGCTGAAATATATTCTTATCACTACACATCATGCACACTTCGGACTTTTCTTATTGTTTTCTCATTTATAGCTTCACCCAATATCAATTTTCTAAAACAAATAATAATTTCCACCACTATATGTTAACGTATTACAGTAACATCACCTATTTCACTTCTTTAATTGTCAATATGTCTATACATGATCAAGGATAGTATATATTGTTCCCTTAGAACAAGAGGAAGCATGGCAATAACTGTGAGTTCATAATTTTGGTATATGAGATTCAACATTTTTTACCTCGGAAGAATTGGGGTGAAGGGACTGACAATGAATTTAATCATGATATTCATATATCTGGCATTCCAATTATTCTTGTTTTGTAGGTAGTCTAAAGCAACCGAATATTGAGCACTGCAAGGCCTTGTTGATTGTTGCGCATGAAGAACATTGATCCTGTCGGTAGTGCATTGTTTTCCTTTCCGCAAACTTCCGCATACAGCTGGCAGCCTCGTATTTTATTTCATCACTCAGATTTCCTGATCTCTTGATTTATTAACTGTTTTCTTTACTTTGCATGAATCAATTTTATGTAGTCCAATTTTGAAGTTTTCACAACGGACTACCTTCCGTGTAACCCTATCTGTTCGTGCATTTCGACATTTCATTTGAACTTACATTCTTATTCTCCATGGTATCTATTCTAATTCGTAATTTCTCCTTCTGCTGGCACTTTAATTGTGTAGATGGTTTGAAGGTAAAAGCTTGAAAGATGAATCCCTATGAGTTTACAAATTTTTACCTATGCTATCATTAATCACTGAGACTTAATTATCTCGACCCCACCTGCCCGTGGATAATCATCGTGTGTCCTCAAGTGATTTATTTTAACTATCGGTATAATCTAATTGAGTGGCCCTTGAATGAAAATTTGGTAGGGTTCGATTTCGCCGCAGCGATGTCCGGAACCATTCCGCCTGTTCATATCACTCCTCCTATATGAGGCCCTATAAAGCTCTATTACATACAAATACGATACACGCCTTTTCGCTCCCTTCTCATCTCTCTTTATCCCTCTTGAACTCTCACTGTGGTGCGTTCGGTACATTTTGGTCTAGTTAGCTCTTGATGTTCTGCTATAACCTTTGCACTCAGCAATCAGGCAATAGTCAAGTGTTCAAAATAAAGGGAATATTTACCAGAGAATCCATTGTGTATTTTAATTCGCGCATTAGTGTTATCCCTTTTACCAGACGATTGGATTTTCTGTCATCCACCCGGCTGTTGCATAATAGGCAATAATTTACTTGTCCGTGGATTGCCGTGGAAAATTTTGACTAAGTATTGTGTGAAATTACTGTCGCAGGCACCGTAAATCATCATACTTCGCAAGTGTTTTCCATATATCATCGCCTGGAGTGTGTATGTGTGAATTAAATTATCATGGGCACTGCTGACACTGGATAATGAAGTTTCAGATGAGTTTGATTAATATTGCAATAAGAAATTAACCTCCATTTATTTTTTTATTTTTATTTATCTTATGCTAATTCAAAACAATATAGTGAGACCTTAAGATCTTTTGTCTTTTTTCACGGTAAAAATTTCAATGATATTATTTGGGTCAATCCATTTCTTTTCTCTCTCTATTCTATTATTTAAATTATTCTACTTATGTTGTTAACGAAAACGAAAGTTGAGAGTTTTTAAAGTGGGGATGAAAAGTTTTCTCACCACCCACTGGTCTTCACCATCGCCTCCCAAATTTGATTATGTACTTGTTCAAAATCTGGGTTCCTTCAATCCAAATGTCATGACCTCCCTTATCCATCATGTGTTATTTACCACCTTAATGATTTTCATTAAATATTTCTCCCCATAATATAATATAAGCTGGGATCCATATTGTTATAACTTGTTGAATCTTTTCATCCATTGTTCTGACAATCAGTTCAGACCTAAAGTTACAAGAAGATAGACATGAATGACGGTAAAAGTTACCCTGGGACGAGAGATTTGATAACTTAAATCTGTGTATGAAAAAAACGAGGTTATATAGAATTTGAGAATTGGGATATATGTAAAAACTCATCGGCGATTCACCATGGCGATACATTCAACTCTGTTCAGTGATAGCAGCATTAGTCTTGTGCAGTGTTCGCAATAGTTGAGCTCTCGATATGATGAGGATCAGCTAAACAATGCTTTGTTGCATCCTAAGTCATATTTTTAATTGCAACTGGATATCTGATTCTAAGGATGTAAAATTGCGATTTCAAAGATTTTTTCTGTAGAAAAGCTCCCTATTGAGTCGTTAATTTCTTTCGCCTTCAATTATACATTTATTTAAAACTCCTGCCAAATCCTCAAAACTCCCAGTAAATATTTTATTTTTTTTAGAATTTAGCGAAGCGAAGTTATTTGAAAAAATATGTTATTAAATGTTGTTCATTATTCGTTTTTGTCTAGCAACTTCATTCTGAATGACAATTAATCAGTGCATGCTTAATTATATTCGTAAATTCTTGCACTTAACTATCATAAATACAATTTTTTATTGAAGTTGAAATCCTTTTTTGAATTAATACCAAATTAAAGAGGTTTTGAATGAACACTTAATTCCCTTTTCCGCTGCGCAGTGAGGCGTAAAGGGATATGCACACTATCTTTTTCTTATATGCCCATGATGTATCGCACACAAAAGAATGAGAAATTAACATTTCCGAAATCTTTGACGTGTCGCATCTCCCCTTGAGCACGCGTTAGAACATGTGTAACTTCCCACCTGCCGTTTTCGATTGCACTATTTACCTGAAAAAGTTCAAAATACTTTAAATTCGATTGAAATTTCGATAGGGAATAGTTAATTTATAACAGCCTAGATTGAAGATCTTTATTAAAATGGACATGGATTTCCAAAAACCAATCTTAATTTTCAAAAATTCTATGGTTAAGTCTAATGGGATGAAATAAAGCATAGTTTAACTTACCTGAGGGTATGCTACTCCCCTTACCTGCAGATGACTTATTGAAATTAATGAGAGCATGATCGGTGCAGACAGGGCACAAAGTAATGGCTATCTCCATATCTGTAGTAATCATTTATCATATATTTAGACCTATTTACCAATTCTGTACAAGTTTCAGGCTTGTAACTAAAGATAAATTGGTTGGATCCTCATCCTCCATCACTTACAAAATCTTTCAGCAACAAACTTGTCTTCCTTATAGCAAATTCTAATCTGGACAGATTACCAGAAATTGGACTGTTACTGGGGCAAAAGCGGGATCACAAAAGATTAAATAAATTCGGAACAACATCATATTATATTCTGTATCTAATTCCAGTCGAAAGTATAAACTGATTGAGGGAGTTCGACCATGCTTATGTCTTAACGATTTTCTGACGGCAGAATCCGCGTCAGTCTAGGTTCGACTGATATGGCAAAATACATTTTAAGAATGCAAATTTAGAGACTTCTTCTAATATTATGTGAACGAAAAAATTAAAATTGGTACTTCAGTGGAATCAAACGATCTACAGACAAGCTTCTTTACATATAGTAAAATCTTTTTTCTGACAACTACGAGTTGGAGATACCATGATTTAGTTCCCTTACTGGACTTTGTCTACTTGTAACTTGTATGTGCTAACATGAGTTCAAATACTTCAATATATTTTTAATTTAAAATAGAAATAGTGATTTTAAGGGCCTTCAAAGTAATTTTACATTATTCTAGAACACTTTTCCTTACATTTGCTTTAATTTGTGTCCTCAAAATGGGCAAAAGTGAAAATGCGATCGGAAGCTCAAAATTGTCTAATTTTTCCTGAAGGTAAATAGTGGCACATTTAACAGCCGCATTTCCAATCTTTATATAGCAATATCTTCTAATTTCTTATAAATAATCAGAGGGCTGGGGACAAATATGGCAGAAATCCTACATGCTTCGGTTCTACCGTCGTATTTATTTCTTGGGCTGAGTTTTATCTAATCTTTCTATTAAAGAACGTTTAAAATATCTCATCTTTTGAAATGGAGAAACTGTTTATCTCTCAGCTAGTTTAAAATTTATATTGGACAATTGTTGGAACTAGAGCCAAAAAATACCAAGACATTTTCCAGTGACGGGTCACTTTCATATTTAGATACGCCTTTTTTCATCTGGATATACGACATTTCCTGATTGTGATTCCGTTTTGTGTCCACAAATGTACGCTATTTTTCCCATTATTAGGGTAATTAAATTTTAAAACACTGCGTAATTCGGCAGTTTAATTTTTCTCTTTCCTGCTGGAATTCACTGGGATATTGCAACGGAATTTTGCATTTTCTACATCCATCCAGTGGGTGTCATTCCTGCCCGTTTATTTGTCTATTGCATTTAAACAAGTATGGTCAGTTGATGTTTGTATTAGAAGAGGATTCAGAGAAGGAAGTGTATGTTAGCGAACATTCCTATCTATGCATAATTCGCTTGAACGACAAAGTATGATTGTACTAACATTAAACAACTAGCTAACAACTTTGTTAACGAATTTGTTCTATTTATATTCATGACAATTCAAAATGTTAACATTTTAATCACGGTGAAGCTCACGAATAAGGAGAAATTGTTAGAGGTTCAAGATGGATCATATGACGAAGTCCAGGTATCCTGAGTCCTACTGTGGTTGATCATGTCACCTGTTTACTTGTATATTTCTTTAGCACAGAAACAGCAGAATTTTTAAACTAGCAGAGCTCAATAAGCGGTGTTCACTCAAAGTGAACAATCGAATAAATAAATTAAAATAAATTTTTAAATAGATTTAAATATTTAATTTTTTGCAGGAACACAAAAAGCTTAGCAGTCAATGTTCTCATTTTTATTATTAGATATTTTAGGAGTTTGATGACCACTGGTATATATCGGCATGTACCAGTGATTGGGTTCTTTGAATTCACACAAAAATTCGAAGTGAGACGTGATTACTTGAAAGTCAGTACCTTACACCAAGACATTTCTCAACCTTCTTGATTATAACAAAGCTGCATATTATGCATAATGAATAATATGGGATTTGTACTCCGACAGAATTTGAGTAGAAATTGTCAACCACCCTGATTGGGGAGTTGGAGATTTCCAATCACAGAAACCACTGGATGATGTTCCTTCGCTCAAGAAGTGAATCGGAATACGCTTGGAAATTATAAGTAAATCAGTGGTCTATTTTACTCGCACCAATATTTTAAATACTATTTATTGGAAGAGTTGTTTGTTAACATTGAATATTTTTGACAAAAGTTTAAGTAATTCAAATTTAATATATGGAAAGTGACCTATTAATTACTGTTTTTTGGAAAAGGAATAATGTTTCTAATGTAGTATTTGCCTTCTGCAATAAGTTCCCAAAAAATCACTTCTTGGCATTCAAAGTAGTCCTAAAGATATGTTCCAAAGTCCCCTTTATGTCTCCTAAACACCAAATTTCACATTTGGGAAAATAATGATGTTTCCCATGTGATAACACTAGTGGATTCGCCAAAACGTAGAAAAATGTACCTACATGCATTAGACGTTAGATTTAAGGAAAATTTCTTGTTTAATTTGTTAAAGTTGAGTTGCCTAATGGACTCTCTTAGTTGTCCATAGGAAGCCATTTGAATGCGTAAATGTAGACCGGATAATGTAGATAATCCAATCATAAAAATTTTAAGTTTGAATTTTCAAACCTTAAGTCCTTCTGTAAATGACTAAGCCTTTGAATTAAGCTGCAAAAAATTCAGTTCAGTTTATGATCACGGAATTCAAATTTTATGAGTCCTTTGCGCATTTGTTCAGGTACACGTCTGAAAAGTCGCTAGTCACGAGATCAGTGCTCGTCAAGTGATTTTGATGGCCAACTACGATGATAATCTGTGATCAATAAGGTATGCCTTCCTTCTTTGTGTCGCTAACATTTTTCTTATCAATATTTGAAAATGGACAGTTTTGTTAGGAAAATCATAGTGGAACTCTCATCTTGGGTAAAGAAGTGACATCCTCGAGTTCCTCTGATGCAATTATGGTATTCTGCTATCTATCACTTGTAGCCACTGCAATTGGTCATTTTTGTTCATTTCCTGAATACATTTCTAGTTCGCTGGAAGTTGTGATAGAATACGAGTTTTAAGATAACCTTCAATCACTGAGCAGGTATGTAAATTATCAAATAATTTTCCAAACTATATTAAAATTTATTTCATACTTTCTTATCTGTTTTATTGAAATAAATCTTTATTCTTAAATTTTTTTACATGAACTAATGTGAATTGCTATATACTTGACATAAGCAGAATTGAAATGTTACGATTTCCCGCTATGACAACGAGAGCCTGTGTTTTCTTTCTTCTTAGCTGGGATGTCGGCATGTAGATCGTAAAATCTTACCTCTTCTCAAGTCTGGTGTTGTTTATAATTTCTCTAACCTGTCTGGATAATTATTTATTCTACGCGCTTAGAACAGGATTTATTGAAACTTTGCTTTTCCATAATGAACTTTCCCATGGTAAAATGGGTGCTAATATATATCAAGCTCATACCCCTATTTGCTAGAACTTTCATATACTAATTTAACCTCCACATTTCTCAGATGTTAATCTCGAACCAGAAATGGCTAATATCTAATGTTTTTGTCACGAAACTATGGATACCAAATGAACTAATAAGAAATCAAATGAAAGACGGAATACACTCGTCGATAATATTCAATACTAAAATTCAGTCTGCAACACCGAGAAGAAGAGATACACGATGATTAATGATATTTAAAAGAACATTTTAATGAATTGTAAAGGCAAATATAAATGATACACTTGCTTAACTCACAAATTCCAAAGTCGTAGGGTTTAGAGCAAATATATCTGAATTGATAAAGCATCTTTTAATATTTTATATTTAAAATTAGATCCATGACAGCCACATTTTATTTTTAAGTTCATTTTAGGCTTTCGATCAGCCCGGTGGACATAGTCAAGAGTGTGATTGGTTAGAGGGACTATTTTGGAAAATTTCCTATGATTATATATGCAAACAAAATAAGAATGTGGAATCAACCTCAACGGTAATTGTCCTTCGATAATTCCGTATCCTGGATTGCCAACCGGCCCCAGAGGTAACCAGAATCACAGTATGGACTAGCTGGTTAGACAGTCATAAAGGAATAGCTAGTGTGATGAAGAGTATTAAGTACGCTTTGGAACTCAGTTTGCAAAAGGCATTACTTATAAAACCAAAAAAGAAAACTCCGCTAAAATATCTCTTATATATGGTGAGGTTTTTTAACAAGGTAGATAATATTACTGAACTGAAATGAAAATTAGTTACTTGAAGTTATATCTGAAAATTATACTTGAATGAATAGGGAAATCATATGAAAGCGACTACATTTGAATTAAATTGTTAGGAACATCACGACTGAAATATGAAATTTGTAATTATTTAATCAAAGCAGACTTTTAGAGCTCTCTAAAACTTAGCTGGTTTTATGAGGGCGTTTTCTTTTCTAATCGGATAAGCTATGGGCCGTGAGATATAAGTTATATAAACGATTTTTATCTCGACTCTTACTATGTGGCCTTAATGCTGAATTCTAAATGAACTGAGGGCTTCTAAATACAACAGATTATGACGGTACTAATCAAGACTCAAACTGCAAAATATTTTTGGTTTTAGAATTGAAAGTTTCGTAGATCGCAGCAAATGCTCTTCTTTCTAAACACCATCTTTGATACAACGTTTTAATTAATTATAATGAATAAATATGTGATTGAACTATTATCTTTTATGCCCAGGTATGCAAACAAGGCGTAATAATACGTGCCAAACAGATGTAGGTGCTGAGAAATAAATTAATCGCCCTCCTGAAGATAATTCAATGTCTCTGTAAGTGAAGGTGAAATTGACTCTAGAAGCTAACTACAAAAAAACACTGCGCAAGACTACATGATGAGTGGAATAAATTATATAATATTAAGAGGAACGACAACATAAACAAGCTGATTTAAATAAATTATTTTAATGGAGGGGGAATTTTAACTAAAAGATTTATCTTAGAAGGAATAGTTATTTTGGTATATGTTTGATCGACATTTCAACCAGTGTCATCTGCCTTCATATTGGCGGCAATTTAAATGTACCAAATATTATAACAGAATAAACTGATCACATAAGTTTATCTCCAAATAGTATTTGTTTAAACAAATAGACTTTTATATCACAGACATCAGAAAAACTGTAATAGATTAAAGTGCAGTTCAGAGCATTTCAGAGCAGGTTAAAATGTATCCGTTAGATTGAAACACAAAACAATAGGATATTTGTTGCACCAAACAAGTACTAATACAAAGAAATAGAGTGATAATGGTCTTTTAAAGAAGCTATTGTTAGGTTAAGTCACAATAACGCTGATGATCATTGGAGTATGAAATGTCTCTCTGAAATTGTATTTTATGGGAGTATACGCGACTCTTTTTGAAGTGTTTTCCAAAAAAATATGTCACTGAATGTCATTCCATTTTGTATGAGCTTAATAACAGATCTACAAAGCTAATTTGCGATAAAATATATTCATTTAATTATTTTTGAAATCATTTACACTCGTTTATTGATCTAATCGTCCGCCGCATTCCATATATGACCCGTCCGTCGGTCTCTTAGCTGTTTATAGCTCTTTCCTCGTTATCTAATATGCTGATATTCATCTTGCCAGCTAGAAAATTTTCCAGTTTTCCGAAACAAAACTCAAATATGCACAAAAATGGTATTTATTTTTTGATGGTTTATGCACGTAGGAGTTAGCCAGTTTTTGTATAAAACACCGGGGTAACTGCAGATACTTGTTTCCATTTGATAAACTGTATATTTTACAGTTAATTAGAGAAAAATTTGATGTCTCGTGATAACTTACTGTTTAAGCCTTGTTTTAAATTAATTTAGTAATATTAATGGAGGCAGTTTAAGTGCTATCAATTTAATATTGGAAAGTAGAAGATTGTAGTAAAGAAAATGAAAAATTTATTAACAATTTAATTTTAATGTTGTAAATTCATTTCATTTACATTTTGCATCAAATATATAATTTGTACAAAGGAGTAAATGTATAGAATGCATCACGTAGAAGGGTGGATAAAACTGGACCATTTCTGTCTTGAAACTAGCGATTTTCATATAAGCTCGAGTAGTGACTGATATCTGCAGGCCTTAAAGAAATTTGCCGCTTGAAATATTTGAGGGTGTTCTTTGTGGTTGGATCTTAAATTCTATTTTGATTACAGGAAAAGTGAATCAAGATTTAAATAGGTTACATTTTCATGATTTTCTACTTTAGTGCTAATTTTTATTTATTCAATTGCCAAAGGAGGCTTCATCACATCCATTTTATCTAGTTTTGTCATTAAGTCCAGTAAATCAAAACGATCTTGTTAAAAATACGATTAGAATAGCAACTTTATTGCCTTCCTCATAATATTTTCTAAGTGGAGGCAAGTAGATTGTGTAATTAGGAGGTTCCAGTCCTAAAACCAGTAAATGTTGCATAACATAGGACATTCAGGTATCGAGCATTTGAAAGGACTCCACTCAGCCTAAACTAATCTGCAAAGGCGCCTGAGTAACAGATCAACAGGTGTAGGCTTTTGACTGGATTTGTGTAATTGAGCACTTTTTATAAACTCATATATATTTATTTGATCGTGTAAAAGACTAAGTTTAATATTTAGGGTTACAAATTTACAGAGCTGGCATTTGTATAAATTTCGATCTACAGCTTATAAAATTAAGCGTACTGATAAATCCGTTACAGTAAATGAGTGGTAGCAACTCTAAATACAAGCAGAAAATTATTCATCATCATGAATCAAACATAGCAGAACTTGCTCCTCTGCTACATTCTATGCTACCGCGACCTATTCATTTGATGTTATTAACTAGACATTCAGCACAATAACTCTATTTACAACATTTTAAAATCAAAGAATCTTCTAAAATCCACATTAATTGTTCTATAATAGCCATGCTGAAAAATGTAGAAGTTTTGACAGCCAAGAAAATTTTTTGCTAGCGCAATGAAATATAGTGAGTTTCCAACACCGAATGTATTTCGTATATTTTTCTGTTCGTATTAACATTGACAAGATGCTAAGACATTGATGAGATTTTCACATGACAAAAGGCAGATTAATTACTCCATCACTCACTCATCCATTCAGGAGTAAAGAAATATGTCCCAGTCATTAAGGGCAATCGCTGTTAACATTCTCACATTGAAGAAAATTTATGCAATTTATCAAGCCAAATGATTTTTCACATAATAATCTACAGTTTTTATCACTTTTATTTAAAATATTTCGTAGTTTTAAACCAATCGAGTTCTGCTGGCATTAGATTAGCGCTTTCTAATTCTAATTTATGTTCCAAAGTTTTAATTAGTCACATTTTCTAAAAAATGTTTATAAGTGATAAACTGAGAGGGTTATGTATATGAAAATGGAACCGGATTATTTAACAGAGTTTTAAAGGTCTATTAAACTCGTATCAACTATTTGCTTATGGATATTAGGAGAGACAAAGATATAGAAATGCAATTATCGATCATCCAAGTTATCGGAATGTTTAATAACACTTAAACATCGCGGATATGAACTCAAAAAAAAATATAAAAGAGAATCTTGAAAGTTGATTTCTGGTGAATTAAATATTTTCTCCACTTCATCTTAAATTTCATACCTTATTGAACCATTTGTTATTCTTAGATGATTTCTGAAAACGAGTATTTTTGCATTTTATTGAGTTACAAAAGGGAATGAAGGTTAATATCCCGATCCGCTAATCTGAACTGAAAGAAAAAGGATGGATCCTAAATGCATTAATGGATGAAAAATGCTTACTTTGCCAAGATATGAACAACGCCAACTTAAAGTTCATACATTACAATATGAACATTACAACATTAAAGATAAATTTGAGGTGAGGAGTAAAAAAATTTACAAAGAATAGTAGCCGAAAATTAAGCCACATTTACTCGATTTAGGCAAATTTCAGTATCGATTTCAGGAAAAAACGAGCTTCCGTTTATGGCGGATGTGTTTTAGGCTGCTGAAAAGTGTTGAAAAAAAAGGATATCCAGTCGGGTTTAATTATCAAAAATCAGTGATTTAAAGCAGAGTAATAAGGTGTCATAATAGTTCTACTTGAAAGCTTACAGTAATGTATGTGATAGAAGTGCACGTTGTTACATGATAGTCTTTGTAAGTTAAAATCCGTAAATTGAAAAAAAAATCAAATAAAAGTTATTCAAAAATCCAGAGATAATCTTTTATTAACGAACTTTTTAAAATCTGATCGACTGCAATATTTAATACAGTTCATTTTCTAATAATAGAGGTAGGATTTAAGATTAATTGGACAGAAGGTATCAATCTAATCGTGGTGAATTGATAAATAACAAACAAAACAAGTTCATTTATGTTAATTAATTGATCATTGTCATTTAAAGAGGGAAATTTAATTGATCTCTTTAATGAATACAGTTTAAATTATTAGTAATTTGTTCGCCGAAACACTCCAGCAGTATTTTAAATGATATACGAATTTTCTTGTAAAATCAGTTTTCTATTGAAAAATTGTAATATCAAAGTCACGTAAACCTTTACTACAGTATCAGATATATTATCAATAAATATTCAAAAGTTTCAAAGTAGTAATTTTTTCTAGAAGCGTCTATAACATTAATTATAATGCTCTGATTACTAACTAAATACACAAGATACATCTAATCAATTACGCCAGAACGCAAGTAGAGTAAAATATGCTCTAATGGAAACAGGAAATATTTTTTCGAATGAAAAAATTTTGACTTTACATTTGGATATTTATTCTTGACATTTTAAGGTTAATCCCCCTTCCCTTTCTATAAATTTAATAACATATTTAACGGATAATATATATACCTATAGAATCCATAAAATTCTAATTTCAAATTGGTACTTTCGATCATTGTGTATCACTTTGGAAAAATAGATTAGGAGAAATTTCATATATTTAAAAGTACAGAAACCCTAGTTATTATTATCTTTTTCTTACAAAAAGGCCAATAAATCAATGAAACTTAAGAATTAAATTTCAAATAATAAACATATCTAGAATATATGCACCGTTCATTTTTGGGAATGGGGAATTAAATATGCATATCTGAATTTGTTTTATATACTAATTTTATTTCACTGACTTTTTATATAATTATATATATTTTTAGATGTGTCATGCAAACACGTAAGCATAAACCGTTCACAGGATTTCTTTTCATTTAATCATATTTATGAGGACCAAGAAACTATTTAGCGACAGTCGTCATAAGCTGAGGCTATGTTTGTGGAATATTATCACGTCATGCTCGAGACCTCTTTAACTTCGATATGCAAAATTTGTAATAAAAAAATATAACTTCCCTTTTATTGGACTGGACCTTTAGAGAAAGTTGCCAGATTAAAATGTCCTTGTTAGCGTTAATTAACTGCTCCCTGATGTAAGAATATAGGATCATGTTAATATCACTCTACATTCTAGACCAGTATAATTTACTGAACCATCAATATGCATTTGACATTGTGGATAAGAAGCTATTCAATTATTCAGATGATAAATCATGACTTTTGAATTTCTGAGCTGGAAACTTTAAACTTACTACTCAGTAAATATTGTTAAGCCAGAGTCAAAAATCAAATGAAGTAAGACTCTATCGATATTCTGACTGAATTCTTAACATAATTTGATTCCATTTCCTTTTTCCCTGGTGATACCTAACTTTTATTCGATCTCAGCCACTTTCCTACGATGAACAATTATTATCTTTCTGTAGGTTATTGTAATAAATATATAATAAATTTAATATTGCCGTATCATAATTGCTGTATTGTATTGTATTGCTACATTATAATGATATTTAATAACATTATAATATTGAATTTTGCCATGCAACTGACTCCTTATATTATTAGTTATCAGTGGCAATTTAGTGTGTGCACAAAAGGAGCATAGACAATAGGAAAAGTACATTTACAACAGGTATACGTTTTAACTGTTCAAATTATTTTAACACAAATTTATTCATAAAAATATAAATTGCAAAATGATGAAGTATCAAAATTAGCGGTTAACTTTGCCTGAGCTAAAATTATTTTATGCTTCTATTGTTTTAAGGTTTAATTTTATAAACATCGTATGCATAACATAAAGCTCGTTTAATGTTGATCTAAAAGATAAGATTTTATAGGAGCTTTGTTGCCGTGGCTGTAAAAATGATCCACACCAATACTATCTCCCATCACTATCAGTATGTATATGCTATATTACGTGGATCAGTTTTTAAAACTTCAAAATTGTGCAGAAATTTTATTGTCTATTTAGTTATACAAGGCTGATGGAATGCTGATAATTTGCTTTATATAAACTGATGTCAGATCAGGAGGATGTTAAGCAGAATAAATGAAAATGAATTTATTTCAAAATATTATCTGCATTGTGACTTATTTTGCTGCAAATTTCTGTTGCATTCCATAAAAAATAAACATGCATCACTTCTATCCCTTTCTTGAAACTGAATGAAAAATTAAAATTTTCCTATGTGAATAAGTATTAGCGGTCCATTTAATCCGCTTGTATACTATTACTACAGCCTACACAATAAACAAGACGAAGAAAAGAGAAAATTTCATTGGATATAAAGAGAAAACTCGGAGGAGCGAATGAGAATAGATATGGTACCGCGGCGTTAGGCTGCGTGTGCTGTTACAGTTTGACCTGGGAAGACGAACAGCTGGGGATCCATAATAGATGTTTAGATATCCAATGATGTCCAGAGTTTAGTATGAATCGTCAGTAGGAGGTCAAGGAAAGTATGACAACAGAGGTATCTGAAGTCCATTATTAGATTTTAATAGGAGGTCAAAACAGATCTCTGTAAAATACATTTCAATTTGTGATGAACCTTGGCTTAATAATTAGACTTTAGTAAAGTTAGAAGAAAAGTTTTATTTTATATAAAAAACATCCAATACCCCCTAATATTTTGGATTCGCCCCCATTTTGACCTTAATTGGTCAGTATCGTTCGTCACCCACATCCAAGAAAAGCTTTAATTTAGTAGGACCTGACTTAATAGATTTGATTTTCATTAAATTTCCTTTCTGGTTTTTTGGGACAGTTGAAATTAGAACTCCTCATAATGCAAGAATAAAAGAATAAAATGGCTGATAAAGGATTTTTTGGTCAAATAGTTAGAATAGGTAATAAATCGATTTCAGTAGAAAAAATGCTCTTGTGATTAGTGAAAATAATAGAATAAAAATATAATATGAACAAGACCGCATGCGATAAATAAATCAATATATTATCAAATAATCACACTGACCTTCTAATGTAAGTATATACTGATTTAAGAGTAACCAGGAGGGATGAAGCACTCACTTTCTATAAATTTTCTGAAATATAAAATTGTATCTATGTGAAAAGTAGGTCCAATTTTTCTAATCAGCATTGTAGTGCCCTTTTATGCTCAACAACAATTAATTTTAACTTACTCTTATTCACACAGTGTGATCAAAAAGTGAACTCTTATAATGATCTCCAGACCTTTAAGTACTAAAGAAAGTGTCATCAATAGACTACAAAGCATGTAAAAATACCAAGAACTGTCAGCAATCTAAGGTCATTGATTCAATAATGAAGTCCCGCTTGGCTTAAAAGCCTGTAGTGACTGTCAAGAAGAGCCATACGTATGTTATTTTCAGTTTCAAAATATAAAGAATAACAGATTTAAAACGATATACAGTGGAAATTACTTTGACCAACTCGTATATAGGTTCTCTTACACTTCAAAACACTCGGTTTATAAAAGGATTAGTGATACAGTATTTCAGGTAATTAATATAATAAAATAGGAGTACTGAGGTCAACTTTGACTATGAAAAGTAGAAAACTTATATTAAATTAGTTTTATTCTCAACTGGAATATGTGGAAACGTCTAATCTTAAAAAATTCATAGGTTAAAGTCTAAAATTAGAAAATGATTTCTGCCTTTTTGAAAACCTTAGCTGTAATAGTTTGGCATTTCTTAATTCAATAGCCCGAAACTGAACATTTGGTCTTTTTCATTCAGAAATCGTAGAACAATCTTTTGACCTTTACATTTGGGGTCGGATTTTAAGGGATGAACTTTCATTTTCTCCTCTTCACTTTTCCTAAATTGGTTTATTTGGAAAAATCAGGCAAATTACTAAGTTTACTACTTCTGGTCTGATTTGAAATGATATATTTTATTCTCGCCTTTTACGTTATTTCCCATCAGCTAATTTTTTACTGTTCTAGCCAACATTAATTTTTCTTTCAAAAAAATGTCGATTCAGAATTACTTTAAAACAACAGATATTTGAAATATTATAGAGAAACATAGTTTTCGGTGTTCTAGTAAATTCATTGATAATGAGGATAACTTAAAGATTCAAGAAATTGAATGCTAATGAAATCGAAAAATTCTAACAGAGAAATTTCGATTTTTTAAACGATGATTAACGAAAGTTCTTTTTTCGATCCAGGAGAATAAGTTTCCTCACTGCTAAATTATAAGACAAACAGAAAGTTCATTATTCTCTATATCGACTGTTGTATCGGGGAAGTTACAATTCTTTAGTAATCGATGGAAGACTGATAATGGGTTACAAATAATTTGAAAATTAGACGGAACTTAGACGGGTCATTGGAATCAAGGTGATCACTAGGAATAGCAGTACTCTGTGATAGAATTCAATTCTCACGAAATTATGTTACAAATCTGCAGTGGTGATCATTTTAATTTCTCCTTTTTGGGATATACAACAACCATGTGAACTTAAATCCCCCTTAAATGTTGTCCGTTCAAAACGGAATAAAGTGGTTATATGTGCAATTATTTAAAAATGCGTTTGCATAATAATGCATAATACAACACATAGAAAGATAAGGATGATTCTGAAATGAATAAAAGATCGGTGATATGGCATCACTTACAAAATTAATACAGACGGTGCACACGTAGAGGTTGAGTTTTTAGAATAAGTCAGCATTATCTGAACCCTTTATATTACCGCTTTGAGTGAAAAAATTCAGCTAAATTTTTCGGTTTTGATGGGAACTTTATTACACAGAAAGAAAGAGGACATAATTTTGTGAATATATGTGACCAGATAGTACCACGGTAAAGTATTCAAGTCTTTAAGGTTGTTATTTGTTTCTGGGATTGTTCGAATTCATTCACTGACATTGTTAAATTTTATCTCCGAATTTTACTGAAGTTTGAGAATATTTTATCAGAACCGTCAACAATTATTAGAAACTGACGATTTTTTAAATGGAGTGGCTTTGCCATTATTTCCAAATATTTGACTGTGGTAATCTATCATTGTATTTATTAATATTATTATGCACCAAAACAAAAAATACAATTTGTAATTGCGGAAAGCGATTAAAATTATTTTGTGAGAAGTCAAACAAATGATAAAGAACCAAAGATTACAAAGATGTTGAGATTAGCATCTGTTTTTGAAAGAGTCTTAGTTAATTTGATTTTCGAATTTGGATTGTACAATATTTACTGAATAGGTAAGATCGCGATCCAAAATTCAAATTTCGTTATTTGTTGCCCGGGATGCAGCTCTTATTGACCGGCATTGAACCATGATGGTTGGTCTTGCCGCTTCAATTAATTTCTATCTCCCTTTGGTTGTGAAGCAGGAATTTTCTTACATGACGTTCAACAAAGATGAGCTTTATTTAATTAAATAGTAGTGAATGCCTTAAACTGAGTGGCATAATGCTTAAATTAAGGGTACCGACAACCCTCGTTGAGTATCAATTGATTTTGTTTTACTGTGCATCTGATTCCACTTGAATTTATAAAAATTATTTTAATGTTTACCATCAAATCAATACTAATAATGACATCAAATGAAATTGAATGAGTTTTATTAATAGCCATATAAATATAGATGAAATTGAAAGAATATTTCGAGTTTCTTGGGGGTTAAACTAACAGTTTTTGGAATGGGAATTCAGTTTCAATGAAGAAAATATATTTGTTATTATTATGAGTATCATCAGTTGTTTAGTATTTTTCATTGTGTTAGAGAAGAATTACGCAGTTACTGCCGCCGACGAGTGCGTAGAATTCTATTAAAAGCATACTTTGATCACTGAAGATAATTCACCGAATTACATCCAACTATATATGCATTTATTGCAAATTCGGCATAAATTTTGATCTCCTATTTATTTTCCCACACAAAATTAGTAGTTGAGTCGGGAGGATATCAAGGTGCTAACTGAAATCATACACTTGAGAGTATCTTTAATAAAAATATCGATGTATTATTTATCCCTCCTTGTCATTCCACTAGTTTTCAACTGTCCATTCGCATTAAATAACTTTTCAGTTTGTGTTAGCTTATAAAAATTTTAAAAAGGCATAAAGTTTTGAACGAAAAATACATTACTTATATGCAATTCGAGTTGATAAGGGAGGAGATTTTTCTTAGGAAAGTATACCTGAATTCAAATGCGGGGTATGGATTTGTCTCAATAAATCTACCACTTTATTTTTTATGCAACGTATAATGTTAAGGTTTTTTTAAATATCAATCAAAATAAATAATTATCAGGGGTTGATTATTATTTTTTAACAAATAATTTTGGAAACGGTCTTCTTGTAAGAATATCCTGACGCCAGTCAACTTGCGAGTTTATTTCTGGAATTGGGCAATGTTTATGATATAAAGGATAAAAAAGAATTAGTATATAAAAGATAATATTGCATTGATACTTTAATAAAACAAATATTAACCACCTCCAATAAATAATCCAGAGGTTAATACTATTATTACCATAGCAATGCATAAACAATTTTTTTAGTTTTTAATTGTGGGAATAAATATATGCTAAATGAGAGGAGATAAAAAGATGCTGAGAGCAACGTCAAGGTATCAAAAAGTCTTGCTTCATTTGAATTTTGGATTCGGGTTGTACAACATTTACTCAATTGGTATTTCACGTTTTTAAATTCATATGTAATGAATTTTCTACCGGAATATATGACAAATGCTTGTTTACGATGTTAAATGCTTATTGAAAATAGGTTTAATTACGATAATCTTTCTTTCCACTTCAATTCTTTTTTCTAATGGTTGAGAAAGCAAAACATTCTTACATGGAATTTACTAGCTTACAGTCTTAAAATAGCAGAGCTAAATTTACAAATAATTTCATTCTCCCTCGATATTTCGTTCTATTATTTTAAATAAGCATTTTTTTATCACCTACATACATATTAACAAAATTTTCCATAGTATGATTCCCACTCAGCAATATATAATATATATGCATATATAAAATATATAATGTATAATGCATAATATATCACAAATATTAGAATTCAAGAAGACATCACAAACAAAAGAATCTTTTGATAGGAATTTATAAATTATAAAAATGCATCCCAAGAGGGGGCATATTTTTTCCTTACGAAGGGCACCGAAGCCCTCATGGGAGATGTTAAATATCTATCTAATTTCCCAGGTTCCACTTTTTATTTCATTTTGGCAAAGTGATACCTCAGATAAAAATAGGCGCGTTTAGGATTGTAATAATCTAAATTTTTGGGATAATGTGAAATAAAATTTATTCCAACTGATTTTAATCGGGCTAAATGCGTCTCATTCATTTCAATGATATTCCTCGTATAACTATTTATTCCTCATCTACACCGCCATCTAAGGCTCTCTTTCTCCATCCCACCTAGCGTTATCCTTGTGGCCCTCCTATTGGCCAAACAATGATTCCAGTCCATTATTATATAAGAAATTATCACACTTTGGCAACTGGAGTGCTATAAGTAGATGAATCTATGAGCGCAGTCTTACTGACAGCACCATCAATACATTCTAGTTGCCATTCACTTCTTCAGCCTGTTCTGCTCCATCTAATTCATTTGCACTGTATTACTGTATTCCTTTACTAATACAATTATTAAATAATTGATTAGCGGAGAAAATTTTAAATATTCCCATTTACCTTTTGGAATTCTTCACCAAGCATTTTTATTCTTTTTTGTCACATCACTTAATTTGGCTTTTACCAAATTTTATATGACTTGCTTTAATGAAATATGACCAAGAAATTACTTCAGCCTCTCATTTCAGCCATGAAAGCTTTGTGATATTGACAGTGCGGGCAGGCTCTACAAAACAAAATTGAGACTCCATTTAATTAATTTTTCATCAGTTAAGTAGGCTTAAAATTTCTAGTCTCAGCATCAATTCTGTTAATGTAAGTCTTTATTCACCTGAATCTACGCACTGCAACTCAAACCCAGTTTTATGAAATTTGAAAGATAAATAGCATAAATATAGCTTACTGTTAAATGCAAAGAGTAATATCTAATTATATTTCAAGTGTTCGGTTAACCATTTTTGCATATTATAAAAACTATGAAAATAAAAGGTAACATAATTTCTAAAAACGAAATTTTGATAATGTGCCAACTTCTACTTTATCTACTAGATTTCCTACATTCATTTGTTGTTCATTGACTCAGATTATTTGACGTCGGTACTCGAATCGCATATTGTTTCAAATGCCAATTTTCCGATTTTCGAGAAAATTATGGCTGCTGTCTATCACACGGACGAATTTGCAGAATCATTGGAGTGGTTAGAGCTTACCCTCCCCGTGTGTCTGTCAATCACTCTGGATGAGATCAAAGTTTTGAAAAAACCGTGTATTTTAATACACCATTTAACTTCCGTCTAAATATCTGAAAAAATAAACCGATGTGTTTTTGGATTAAAACCACGTCAAATATTTTATTCCTTATTTTAACAAAGTTTACCATTGACCAGCTCTATCCTTGACGATCTATGGCTTCCTCTATGACCACGTCACCATATGGTTATCCTCATTTGAAACCTCTTATCTAACAAATTAAGTGCAACTATTATTAATTGAAAAAGGAGTTCCATGGCTACCTTTCCTTAAGAAGATCAATCCATATATCCTAATTTCATTAAGTCTATAGATCTTTGAAGAGAAGGGTTCTCTGCCCCCCTTAGTAGGTATAAACGAATACGGTTAGTTCTGCATTTCAGTGAATGTTGGTTAACGTTTATGTTTACCACTTCGCCATAACTATATGTGTAACTTATTTAGCCAATAGATTTTTCTCCATAGAAAAGCTATCTTTAAGAAATGTAGGAAATTTGCATCCTCTTTATCAAAACTTAACCTTGGAGTTCTTGACAAGTTATGACGTCGATTTATTAATTAAGACCTGATATTTTCAGGAATATCAGTGCTTTAGTTTTTATTACGTTATTGCTCAATAAAATATATGGCAAAATTCTGCTCTGTCAAATGAAAATGTGCACTGTTGCAAAGCTTGTCATAACCAAAAGAAAATTTCGCAGCTTAGATATTGCCATTGTTTATCCAAAGTCAACTATAAATTAAAACGATTTATGGATTATATTACTGCGGAACAAGTTGAATCTGCATTTGACATTCACGCTGACTTTCTTACTTTCATTATGCAATTTTATGAGATATAAACTGACTTTTGCCATAGGACAGTTGTCATACGTGGCCTAGCTCTAGAGTAAAGGAATGATTCAGGTTATCTCTCTCTATAATTTCTATAATACCTCGATTTATTTGGAACTGATGGATTGACATATCAGTAACTTGTTGAACTAGCCAATATCTACCAATGTGTTTTAAGTAAAAGCGGCAATTCATGCTACTGTATATTACACTTGACTGTAAAGCGAATTCAGCTTTGACCTTCCCCATTTTTAGTCAGTAAAACTATTCCTTCAAGGATCGCTAATTAAAAGCTGGAATAAATTAATCTAGATGTTCTTTAAACCCTTTATTATTAACGTTTTCAAATTTTCTTACCATCAAATAATTAATTCCAAAAATTACACATAATTCACCCTTAAACGAAAGACTTTATACGCATGAACATATTTAAAATTTATTTGCATTTCTCCATGGGATCAATAAGGGCTTGAATGAATAAAAGCTGCAATTATAAACGAAAATTTAACTAGAATTATTATGAATTAGGACATCCTGCTGTGACTCTTATAAGAATCTCAAATCCCTCTAATTAAGCAGAATTAACTAGCACGTTTGACTGTCCGCATCACCGGATCTATCAGGTGACCCCTGCCTTGAACAGACATCTTGAACCTACAATATCATAGCCAAGATTTATGCCCCATTTTAGTTTTATTTCAACTAAAATCAGGTAAATATTAATTTTTTAAAATATACTAAGTGCTGATATACTAACGTTATTAATGATATATCAGAATTGGTAACAAATTCAAAAATATTTATGCACATTGTCTAAAATTATTACCAATTTATAACGTTTCAGTACTTACAAATACTTTCCATATCACTTAAAAACTAAACATTTATCATATTCATTTAAGAGATTTCATTACATTTTATCTAGGAATTGCATTTATTCCATATAAATTTTCTTGTCATCCTCATTTATTGCAAACTTTTAAAATAAAAGGGGATTAACTTTCATTAAACTTAATGACTTTATTTTGACGCTTTGCATTCGCGCTTGAGCCATTAATACACGCCCTGAATTTTTCTTCCACTGTAAACTCATTTCGTTCTAGAGTAGAGCTTATTTAATTGAAATAGACATAAAACATCAGTAAACTAATGGACTTCAACTTTAGCTAACGCACCCTCTATAAATAATATATAGGTAAGTGTATTTAAAGTTATTCGTAGAATCCAGTTTAAATTATTTTCCCACGAAAATATTATTAAGTTCAAGAATTCATTGGATGATATCAGTAAAAATAATAAGATAACCTCAAATCCTAGTTAATATTTCTCTGTAGTGATTTTTTAAATTTCCCTTTTTTCGGTTACTGTGATTTGCTTATCATTTTATTCCATTTTACCGCCTTCTTTGCACAGCCATGTGTATACCTTATTCCTGGTCAGTTAAGATTGATTTCCTTCACAATCTAATGCCTGTACTGTAAATTCCACTCCTTCACGAAATTCACTTTCAGTTTATCGGTTTTCGCTTAATGCCTCACCATAATAAAACTTTTAGCTACCGACTTTATCTCATTCCAGCCCTTTGGGAGCTTAGTTTTCTCTATTTTTCATCAGGATCTATTAAAATAAAGATTTTTTTGTTACAACTTAATACTTACGTAGCACTTATGGTAGGATAGACACATTAAATACAGACAGCGGGATTCTGAATTTGGGATAGGTGTTTGCCGTAGTCATTCTATCAAAGCCCCTACAATAAACCAGGTAACTATAACGATTATGTAATATGACGCGATCTCTTATTCTTGACTAGAACAGTTCCAGAGGCAGACCTTTTACAAAATGCGTACAGAAGAAAATGAAGATGAATAAAATCTTTGTTAACACCCTCTAAGACTAGCCATCATAAAAGTCACTAATTTCTCAAACAACAAAGTTCTTAAGAAGAAAATTGTGTGGATCAAAATTGGGTTAATGAAACACTGCAGAATTTTACCCCTGAAGCCTGGATAGGTTAATACTCACGACGTTCAGAGCCTATTGTCTGAGTTAATTAATTTCAGTGGTTGATATTTTCATCTAGAGACATATATTCATTCCTTCTCTTGTAACCACTAACTGCAATCAAATACAGACTAGGATTATATGTAAATAATTGAGGTTCAATTATTTGATTGTTTAAATAATATCGTTGTATATGTGGTCGCATTATGATGCTCGGTATTTAATAATGATTTTGACCGTTTGTTAGAGCGTTGTATCAAACAACATCAAGACAAATGTAATAAAACTAATAAAAATTTCGATGAATCTCACCAGCGATTTATTTTCGGAAATCCAGATAAAAAGAAAGTCAAATCTTGGTAGAAAACTTACGGATTGGGTAAGCATAAAATTTATTTGTAAAAAATGAGTAATTTGATTATTTAATACCATTAGCGTTACCAACAGGGTATAATCTTAGCTAAACCTAATAATAATTTAGCGTGCAGTTTTAACTGACTGAATTTCTATTTCGTTAAATTTATACCTATTTCTTTTTCGAAATATCACTTTATTAATACATGGTAAAATTTATTTCTTCATATTGAATACTTAATTTATAAGTGCTGGAAGAAAAAGCATCTTATTTAATTGGATAATTGTATGTTTTCTGAGATGGTAGAACAAGAGGAACTGTTTACAAGGGTTGAAAATCTTTAGATTCTTTTTGGCAAAGAAAAATGGTTTGCATTAATCATTGACCAAAAGGTCAGTACGTGGAGAACATAGACTGTCGGGTATTGTAAACTGCGAGATTCTCCACCATAGGAGAAAATAGGCTGGTTTTGCTTTTGAGAGGCCTTTGCAGGAGGAAAACGGGCTAGTTAAGATACTTAATTTTGAAAGGAATATATTCAAAATAATAACTGATAATATAAGTTGCTTTGGTTGGCATTTTCTGAACTAATTCAGGAAGGAATAAAGTTATATTAATTCATCTGATTTCCCCTTAAATCCTAGTCTTGGTATGGACAAGGAGAGAATATCTGAATTGTAACTTTTTAGTATTCATTTATATCTACTATTTATTAATTATTTTAATCATAACAACTTTCAGTAAAATTAAAGAAATAGATAGGCATCAGAAACTTTTCATTTCATTTTATTGGTCAATCATTGCTTGACACTATGAATATGGATTATCATGCAAAAAATTTAAGACATTTTAGGCAAAAATCTATGAATTGGATAATGAAATATACTAAAAATCTTACTGTAATAATCTCAGTCATGTCAGAGAAAAATCTGACATAAAGAGTATTTATTTTCCCCGCCTTCAATATTGCTTCAATAAAGAAAAGCGTAATTCCCCTCTTAACTCCCGCACTAATAAAAGACACTTTGTTATTATGCCAAATTGTTTAAGCCGATACTGATTGGGATTGAGTTTCGTTAGCGCACACATGTTTACTATATCGTGCCTTGTGCTCTGCTTTGAGTGATCGGCTTCTGTGTTAAGTTGCAATATTATTAAGTTTCTCGATTACCTTGATCTGTGACTTTATTACGAAGACTTCTAGTTCCGCACGTTAAAGCATTTACGATTCCAGAGTTGATCTTCCACGTATATGTACTCTACTTCTATCACCGTATTGTATATTTGATAAATCGCTCAACTCTGAATGGTTAATTAATTGTCGTCCTCTATTTAACGCCTTGTTTCGTTTTAATACTTCGTCTGTTCGGAGTTTTAGGTTACACCTACGTTCTAAATAAAATATTTTGTAACCATCCCCACTCGTCTATGAATGATTTCATTTAAAACGCCTGAAAAGGCAATAGTCTGTCATCTTACTTCAAGTCATGTATTACTGACTTACGCTACTTAAGAAAGCTAAATCCTTGATGCCCGGAATAGCCTTACTTTTCTTTACGTCTAGTACATAGTAAACTCTGCTTGAAGTAATCCACCATTTTTTATGTTAAAACACTTCTTATAATAAAAAATTGCTAAATTTTTTTTTGCTCTGATATAGATACAAATAAATGTTGATTAATAATTCCATCACAAGGGATTTGCAAGTCAAGTACTTTAAAAGGTGACATTAATTCCATAATCCACCGGAAAAATATCATAAATAAAATGGTTAAGCCATCTTAATAGTAGAACTAATAGTTGAGTTTTCCACAGAGAAACTCAAAATTCTTTTCTTACCTTATAGGGTTATGGGCAGGTTCATTATTTGGTTGTGATATATATTGGTAAGTAGCATTCAGCTTCTAGGATTGAACAACACATTTGCTTACTTCTGTCAAGACAAGGATGCTTAGCATGAACAATAGAAGTGAAGGAAGATTTTAAGCTGCTAATATGCTTATTTATTGAAATTGGCATCCATAAAGCTGAATTACTGAGCCAGAAAATACATTGCTGTTCTTTATTCATTACTATATCAGTGTCGGCTTTAAACGTTTTATTTCGGCAGAAAGAACATAAACATTTCGAAAGATTTACAGAAGAATGCAAATGAGAAAAAATGTTTATTAAGGTACTAAACAGTCATGAGTTGGCATTAACCGATGTTTGCTAATATCTAAATATGTTTGTTAAGATTATCTATAAATTTCCTGAAATGCTTAATTTTCTTGCCAACTTCCATTTTGCTTTAGACACATCATCGCAACCGTCAACACAGGGAAGGAAATATCAAGGCGTCGCCTGATCATAGGTCTTTCTCATTTACCTCTCTCAATAATAACGTCCTTTTCAATAAAATGGGGTTGCATTATACTATTTAGATAAGCGGTTAGAGCTGTAAGAATGTAATTTTGGCAATAAAGTAGAGGGATTTTAGCTTCTTCACTTTGTCCCGATTCAAAAGAATATTTGTTGCCTCTTTCCAAATGATTTTTCAAAGAAACTCGCATTAAAGCTAATTTAAGCATGAAGATTGGTTATCAAACGTTTGGCGTTTCGGCCAAGATAGTCTTTGATAGCTAAGCCTGAGGATCAGAGATTCCATTGATAATACAAGTAATTTCATGTAGTTGGTAGCTTTGCATTTCATCATTTTCGCTCGAATTCACTTGGAACGGAAGTTTATTCAATTAGAGACGGAATAAACGTTGTTACTTGGTTTAGCTATGGGAGTCTGGTCAAATTTTTCATTTAAAAATTGAATAATTTGCCATATCCACCTTAATCATTCACGTCTGCTCCAGAATTCAACACCCAGGTCCAAACGAGTCAGCCTCTATTATCAACTCCAATCTCTATCGTATGCAAAATCAGCTTCATAGCTATAAATAACATACTTTCAATTCCCTCCAAGCGCTTATCTTCATCCCCAGTTGGCTACTTCATCCAGTCAGATCCTACTACTACAACCACCAACGCCCATCACTGACCAGTACTTTCTTCAACGAATACGTCTAGACAGATCTTTACTATTAGTTGCTATCTCTTTCTGTTTGTTACCTCCCAATAAAATTCAATCTACTTTTACACATTCTTTTCTTAATTACGATTACGCAGGTTATTCTTACTACCACATTTCAAAGTCTAAATTTAACTACAGAATAAACATAAAACAAGTGAAATTAAATTATTCACCACTTTGTTAGATAATCTAATCTGTTAACCGACCACCCATTAATTCGCAAGAAACAACTGTGTTATCAACTGATCTCCCACGCTCGAGATTTGGCCAACACAAAATCTTTCTTAAAAATCCGCCCTTAGATTAATATATTGAATCTAAAAAACGCGGCCGGAATTTCGAGGAAGTTTTAATTAAATTTATTTTGGACAGAGCAGTTAATTAACTAGAAATTTGTAACTACTGATTTGGTTTGATGTCATAAGTTAATAAGTGTTTTCATCTGCAGGATGATTGAGAAATGACTTTTTTCAGTTCAAACACCAAATAATTTGCCTGATAATCGTTTTTTAAAAAAGTAAGTGGATTTTTTAAAATTGTAAATGGAAATCATTCTAAATCGAAAATAACAGAGACGATTGCAGCTGAGTAAAACACATTACCTGTTTTGCCATCAAAAATTCTTCACTAAGGGAAGTAAATTGGAATTAACCGGCAAAATCAGCTTAATGCAATGCTTTTTTGCCCCTACAACAATTGTTGATACACACATTTGTGCAGAATAGCAAGACCACCCAACTTTAACCGTATTTCTATACAAAACATACCCAGAATCTGACACAAATAACCTATGTTCTAATGCTTCAACAATTGATTCTTTTTCGTATTTACCGTCTGAGTTCATGAGTTAGATCGAACACCCACCGTATTCAGCGCCTATTATCCTTTTGAAAAATTGTTAAGTTTGAATTTTTTTCTATTGCTCAATACACCGGCAGGACGATATACATTAACACACAACTATCGACGTATAAATCATCAGATCTCATCCCAAGCCAACTGGAATATAATGAAGACATAATGTCAAGAGTATTTTTCTTTGAATTATGAAAGCATAATTCAATATTTAATATCTAAATTTTCTAAAACTTTTTATTTGTTGTTTGATCCCCGGATTTCTGCTTACGATATTTAAATCTTTTTGGTCTAGTAAATTAATTAAACTGTCGATCAGGCCACTTTGAGTCATCCATTTCTTCTAACATTCATGAGCAAATAAACAAGACCAACAAATAATTTTAAACATAGTGGATTTTTTCAACCAAATTTAATAAAAAATCATATAAAATAAAGTGATCATTCATATTTTTCAATCAAATAGACAATTATTATTATTCTCTTTCAATATTTAAGCTGAAATATTTCCAAGTACGTTAAACAAGACGGATTTAGCTACAGTGATAAATTAATCTGGGAAATATATTTACTTCAAAAGTAAATATGTTTTAAGTGCAATTTCGAATTTTGATGAAGGGAAGTCTATTCTGTTTAGTTAAAGTCTAACAAAAATTGTTATTGTTTTGTTTACTGCTCAAACAACTATAAAAATGGTGAAATTTTCAATTATGAGTATTTCGGCAAATAATAATTCATTAATATTGTCATTAAAGTGTTCCAAATACCTTGAAAATCTCGTCTGCGTGTTCAAGGCTCTAAGAAGTCACAAATGATCCAAGTGCCTTAAATTGCAGT
This sequence comes from Hymenolepis diminuta, assembly GCA_900708905.1. Taxonomy (NCBI): domain Eukaryota; kingdom Metazoa; phylum Platyhelminthes; class Cestoda; order Cyclophyllidea; family Hymenolepididae; genus Hymenolepis; species Hymenolepis diminuta. The sequence goes on along the minus strand of CAADRB010000004.1, from coordinate 4,933,826 downwards.
TCAATTAAATCCACTGATCAACAAGTTCCGAATATCACAACATAAGCTAATGAACATGGGAATAAATAATGAAAACTGAGCATTAGAAGATCTGGATATTACATAGTGAATTATATCTGTTATGAGAAAGCGAACAAGTGAATGTTTTTAGAACTAAAACGAAGTTAGCCTCTTGACATCCTGTCTTCCTTTTAACCTCCTAACCGACCCTTGCTCCTTTTCTTCTTTTGTTGAACTATTATGCTATTTCGCTTGTTTTAAATTCCATGTGAAATTGCAAAAATAATATCGTTTACAACAAAGGCATAATTTAAATGAATGTTTGTCGAATTCATCCACATATTTTATCAAAACTACATTCACACTTAGTAAGGTAAATTATAACATTACCAAGATAACTCACTTGTCATCCTCGACCTGATAGTTGTCACCATTGTACGATTCATTAATATTTATCAAGAGCGGATACATATATATAGATATATATTTAGCTTTGATATCCTTAAAAATCGCTCTCAACTTTCTCTTGTATTATTAATAAGTTTGTTGTGATATCTTGGACGTTTCCTTACAGTTACCAAAGAACCCTAATTCCACTGCCTTTTTGGTGATTAATAAACCAAAATCGAGATATAAATGGTAATATTCAGAATTACGAATATTAAAGGTTTATTAATTATTGCCCAAAGAAAAGCGTTTTTCAATATTTTATTTAGTGGATGAGCATCTGAACAAAGGACCAAATTGAAGCTGAGAATAAATTCACGGTGAAAAAGTCTTTGTTCATTCGATTTTCGGAATCAAGTTGTATGATATTTGCTTAATAGTCATGATTAACTACCTTACATTCTGTTTTCGATTTTTCGTCCGGATCTTTAAGTGAAAATAGATCATCTTCCTGATGGAAGCGCATAAACCTGTTGATTAAAATACATGGCTGCATTTTTTCTTCACAATGCATATTTGCTTTCATCTGATGGATAATGGCCAATTCATTTTTAATTACATAAATTCTAGTGAATCGACAAATAGAATTTCTGATGTGCATTTGATGAGATTCTAGTCATAAATATAATAAGTAATGACTTCGTTTAAAAAGCAAAATTTTAAGATAAATCTCATCTTCAAAGAATTACAATTAAATAAAATTAGTAGAAATCAGTAATAAGAAATCCTTTTACTTTAAAAGTGCTCTTGTTAATGTGGAATTTGTGATGATTTACTAAATTTATCTAAGTCACGTATTTAAAAAACTTAATCGATTGTAATTTTTAATTAATACTTTTTGATTACAAGCCTAAATACAGTTACATTGTGATTTCTTACAAGATAAAGGTCAGCCACCATATCTATGGTTACTTCACCTAAGAATGAAGGAAGACAAAAGAAAACTTGAAGCCTTAAATAATTTTTTATACCCTTCTTGAGAATATATAATTTGTTATTTACAATGCGGATCCAGAGATTTAGGTAGCTATCTGGTTAGCCAGGAATGGAGCAGTTAAGATACTTCATTTCCAGATACGAGCATGAACGAAGAATAATCAAGGGATTTCTGTTCCTAGAATTCTGATCAGGCATCGGAAATGTTTGGCAAGTGTCACCAATTAGCAACTTTTATCAATTTCTTCTTCTCTCATATGTGCTTTTCTGTCCTTAACACAAATCTGCATCATTGCCAGTAGATTCCGTCTTGTTTATAATTCTATTCAATAAATTCCTCCCTACTTATATTCACTCTTCTAGTCCGTAGTCAACTTCTTAGAAATTCAATATGCCCATAACTGTAATCCTTCATAACTTATTGCAGAAAATTGTCTGATGTCTTCCGATTTCAAATTCCATGAAATGATTAATTGTATCAGCCTAATTTAGCTCAGAGCTATCCGGTATTAGTAATTTCAGAAGCGTTCTTTTGATGCAGTATAATTCAGATATTAATTTTACTTTTGCATTACAGTAACTAACATGAGTGTTAAAAAATTCTTTCACACAATGACCTAACAAATTTGTTTTATTCGATTGCATTTCGGTTTATAAATTTAGCGTAAAATGCGGAAAGAAACTGAAGCCTGGAGTACGCTATTTTCAGGGCTATTAATATAATCCTCAGCGATATAGAAAATTTTAAAAATGTTTCAATATGGAAAAGGAATTAAAATCGGCCATGTAAAATTCACAAAGAGTACGGACAGCGGCTTTAAGAGCGTAAAAATGTTACTTCATTTGATTTTCGGATTTGGATTGTGGAATATCCACCTGATGCGTAGTTTACAGCTTCATTTTCGGAAATTCAGAATTAGTAATTCTTTTTCTAGATTGCTGATTAATTTTTTGTTCACAATCTTCAGTGGTTGTTAACTAGTTGTTTAAATAAGGCGAACAGTACAGCCACTTCAATGCATTTCTCCTTTCAAAGGCCAAAATCAGCATGATCTTGCGTTACTTCAAGCAGTTTATCTTTTTATTATTATTCATTTTAATTAATAATTTGTTAGTTTGCATTTTTTATTTTAGTACTGCCTTGCGTATCTCTATACTGAATAAGCAACCTCGACTGGTCACCAATTTAACTCAATTGACAGAAGTCGAATAAGGCTGACTTATTTTTAGGATTTCGTGGTATGGAAATATATCAAGAATACACCCTCCAAATATAGGTTTTAGTCCTTTTTCCAATGTCCTATTAGAGTACTTTTGAGGTTGTCAGATATACTATTATTAAATAGATTTAATAGGATGTAATTGCTAGTTAGCAGTAGAAAGCGCATAATCGTGCAGCACATAATAAGTTCGTTTCGTAAAACAAAATTGTCATATCTTGGACCTTTTTACATAATTACACTCCTTTAGACACTTTCATTTCATTTCAACTATTGACCGGTTCGGTTGTGTCTAATTTATCTTAAGGTAGGTGGACAGTTCTAAGTTCGTGCCACCGGGACGAAATGATTAGGGTTTTGACTGAAGAATTCTATTCAGCCTGGATTATAATTTAATTTGTATTTTCTACTATCCTTAGAAATCAATGGGAATTTTCAAGATCTTATATCGAGAGCAAAATGTAAGTGTATTTAGTCAACGAAGGAACCTATCACACTTGTTAACTACTAAAGGTATACATGGTTCGAGTTCGCGACAAAGTATGAAAAATTGAAAAGGAATGGTAGCATCAAGCTCGAGAAGTGAAATCGTTGATCCAGCGGTTTAAATAAATGCATATCATTTGGCTTTTGATATACGAATGTCCTACAATTTTGGCATGCAATATCGTCATATTCTTTTCATTTCTGTTATTTAAACTTGAAATATTTGCGTCTAAATGATGTCGTCGCACAAATAGACTAACTTTAGGTGAAATGAAAATGTTTCATTACGTCCACCACTTTCCAAACGCCAAAAACATCCCTTTGATCCGTATCTCCACTTGCCTAATTTTGTTTATATTTTGTTAAAGGAAAAAGGATATTTTGAAAATATTTACGTGTCATTTTTTAATACTCCATTCGATCTATTAGTCGGATCTCCAGTAAAACCAATCCCATATCAAGATTACATTCAAAATAGCCACTCCGTGCATAATTTTGGGGATTCAATTGTGAATGAACCAAATATTCTATCTTATAGTTATTATACCTGCTTCAAGAATGTATGGATCACCTTTTAGTTTGAGTTGAACAGGCCTAAATTTTATTTGTCAGGAATTTGAAAAATGAACAATATTTAAATTACAACCAACTATATGAAAGACTTTTGTAAATTTTTATTGAAGCAAACCCCTAATAGTTCATTATGAAATTGAATAGTAGAAAACAGATCTCTGAATGATTGGTATATTTTGTTTCATTAAAATCTACCATGATGCTTTACAATCAGTGATGATTATGATTATCAAAACATAATTCCTCGTCATTCCTCCTCTATTTCATAGCTAAACGCTCTGCGGATTTGAGTAAGAATTAGATGGACTCTGACATAATTTTTGAGTCTCTCGACACATTGCACATCTACTGACAGATATCTCTGCTCTAATTGTTAGTCGCTAATCAACAAACGAAGAAGGCCTTATTGTACCTCATTTCGATTTTTCCCTCTGCCCGAATTACCCTCGCTTAGTAATTTTTTAATTTAATTAATACCGTATGCCATGTAAGATAAACATCTCCTAAATATTATTTCGAGGTTCATGAATTTCAATTATGTTTTTAGATTTGAAACTTAATTTACCGATTCAAGTTGGTACTAAAAACATCCAATTGGGTATCAACCATCAATAAAAATTTATTAAACAAAAAAATCGATTGATACTATCATCAAAAGCCTAAATAATTAACAAAATATCCAAATTCTCAATTTAAAAATAATTTCATTTAAATATAAGCATTTTTTGCATTGTTAAATCTTATTTATTGGCGTTGAACAACCAATTGATTTAAGTCTCACTACTTTTCTTTCAAAATTTGTCAATCTAAACCATAAAAACAATTTGCTGAGTGTAATTTTTACATTCTTATTTGTTTTTATGCATTTTTCACCATTGGAGAACTTAAAAAACAACCATTTTGAGCAAACGAAGCAATTTTAAAAGTGTTTATTTTGCGATATTGGAAACTGATCGGCCTAAATCCTGCGAAAATATTCAATATGACATTCTTTTAGGAAATAATATCCATAACACTGTGTGTTTTGATTTAACTCAAAATTATTTGTTCTGTAAGGTAGCTATAAAGAAAGCGTCATGAAAAATAGATGATTGTAGCTGATGCTACACCAAAAAGTCTTTTTGCTACACCTAAGTAATCCTCCTAAACAGTCCAAGTAGCCTCTAGCAGAGTCCTCTATTATCAATTCACTCCCAAATTAGCTAGGCTATGCCAAAAAATAGTAAGAACAAGTAATGTGTTGAGTGGAGAGGGTTTATTGCTAAACTCTTGTGTGTGAGTCAAAAGCTTAGTCATTAAATACAAAACCACGCTAGACTGCAGGGATCTTGATTGCTGAGTGGTTGAGGAGGTCTACACACACTTCGCGCTTGTTCTCCTTGCGACCAGTTACATATCCGCACTTCCCAGAAAGTTCCAGCGCACGTGACTCAATCAGCTTTGTCAACGTTGTGAACCCGCATGATATTCAGAGCGATTGACAAGCTGATATATATGAAATACATTTAGAAATAGATCAAATCTCACTTCAATGCCTATTTGAAACTAATACTAAGTAGCCTAACAAAATACATTACAAAATTCAATTTTTATATTATATTTGGCACAAATTAATGCTTTCGTAATAAACACCTTCACCTAAACTGAATATTTTCATCAAGTGGCATCTAATAGAATAATCTGCTTACGAAAAATTAATGAATTTAGCAAGCATCCCTCCAGTGTCAAACAACCGGGACCCATTATTTGATCATTTAATTAATATTTTTGAAGTGAATTAGAGAAAATTAAATGTGCTCCAATAGATCTACTTCCAAATGCCGATAGTTATTGAAAAGGAATCATTTGAAACTGGAAAGTTTTATTGTATATCATTTTATCGTGCAATCATGAAAAATTGATGAAATCGATTTTGATTCATATTAATGCAGAGAAACTCTGTCCATTTAAATAATACTATTTCTTTTATTATTTTGACTCACAGCAATTCAACAGATGGCAATTTTTTAATGCGAGAAAGCAGCTGAAATAGGACGAGTATAGTCCAATAAGTGGGAAGGGTAAGAGGTTAAAAAGAAACCGCCAGAGAAATGCTTTATTTGATTTGTGGAATCAGGTTGCAGGATATTCACGTTATACATAGTTTATTGTTCCACATTCCAGAATTCAAATTTCACCGTTCTTCCCTAGAATTACTGATCAAACCATAATCTGCAATCTCCAGTGCTTATTGGCGACTTTCCAGTCATAATGCCGGTATCGCAATTTTGTTTGCCTTTGAAAGGTCGGAGAGCACGTAAATTTTACCATAATCTTAATCAATTTACTTAATCTTTACATTTCTCACAGAATCGGCTTCACTCAGGGCAAACTCTAATAACTCCAATAAATACTGCATGAAAGTGAGCATCTTTTGCGAGCTTTTATAATATGAGTGCTATATGTTTGGATCTTGCAAATTGTCTTTTTATAAAATTTGTATGCTTAATATCACTCGAAGAAACGAATGGATAGGTTTAGCGTTTCTTATTTCAAGAATTTGTTTCAACCATTTTATTTAATCCGAGTCTTCGAAGATCAAATAATGTTTCCGATTTTTTATATTAACTATTTATGATCCTAAAATCTTTTTTTTTGTTTTTTTCAATATTATTCAAAATATCCCAAGTCCATTAGGAGAAAGGTTCTCAGTATTTAATTTGGGTAGAGAGAAGATATCCTGGAGTCGCTCTTACGAGAAGTCCACATTTTACCACGTCTCCTATTGACCAGAATCAGTCAGGGCGGTTGGTTGCCTACACCACTGGATGTGCGCTGAAAGACGTTTACCATCACCAGAACAAAACATTATTAATAAAGTTTCTATTACCATGTTATTGAAAACGTAAATCTGACAAAAATAAATAACAAATTTCAAAACAGATTTTGTATAAAAATACGGTCAGACAAAAGATTTTGTTCAATAATCTAACTCTTTTAATTGGAGGTCATGTTCGGCGATCGCGTATTTCGTTAAAGGAAAGACCTTTCAATCAGTCATCAAGGTTTAACTTAGAAAATAAGATCAAATTACATAACAAAATTAAAACAAACGAGCAAAAGCAAATTAAAACAAAATTTAAACAATTACAAAATATTTAGTAGCACCTAAACTTTAACTGCTACTCCTTATTTCATTATAGAAAGTAAATTTTCTATTGCTTGATTTCAAAATTTTATTTTTAAACAACTAAAACAGTTGGTTTTGTATTTTTTTATTATTTTGGATCACAGATTGTATCAAATTCATATCTATTATTAAATAAAATATTTTTAAGATTTTAACTTATTATTTTTTGGACAATTCCATGCCAAACGTGTAAAATAAAAAGGTTGCATAATAAGAAAAAACATGATCTTAGCAATCAGACAATGATCTTGCATTAAGATTACTACACGGAGGATCCTTTTTCAGCTTTACCAGTTCTAACACCGTAAGATGAAAAGGAAAGAGCGACAGTGACGAAGAAAAGAGGGGGTGCACTAAACTCAAAACTAAAATATTAAAATTGGAAATGGAAAGTGGAGCCCAATGTGAATGAATTAGATAACGAATGATAAACCAATGAATGGCTTAAAGATCAAGAGATACATTCGTAGTACTTGTGCACTGACTCATTGACCTGCTTAGTCTCTACATATTGCCGGTCTAAAGACTCATGCATCTACCCTAATTGTCAACTGTTCATCAATAAAGTGTGAACGCGGAATCGGTCAGCCGTCTTATCGTACCTCGTTTCGCCTACTTCTCACAATTGGGATTATTCGCGTTCAGTACTGACCCCAGCTCCCAATTCCTCCTTCTACTCCCTCCTTGTATCCCACTTTTCCAAAAAAACATCTTTCCAAACCCATGTTTGACCTTCTCTCTCGGCAAAGACCCTTGTTTCCTCTTAATTTTAAGTTGATCTTAGTTCTATGGGCGAATATCTATGCGTTATTTGGTCTGGCTCCTAAATTACCTCTACATGAGTTTAGACATACATTCAGTTACATACAAGAAGGAGTGAGGCTCGATATTTAAGTAGAAAACCTATAAAATCAATAAGAAACCGAGAGTCGTGGTTCGAAGCCATTACCTAAGAGGGCAACGTTATTGTAACAGCACACGAAAATAATAAATAAATTTTAATAGCATTTAATACAGACTAAAACAGAGGCGAAAATTGAATTTTATTTGCTTATCAATCTCAAGTTGATGGTGAATAATCCATTCATGACTTTACATTTTGAAGAATTTAACAGCAAAATGCCGACAAATTTTCATTAATTCATTGAGAAAATGAATCTTGAGCTCTCCCATTTTCTGCAGAGTTTCTGAAGATTCGCCTGTAAAATGTAGTTCTACTTCGTTTACGTTATGTCTTTCTGATAGTTCAATGATCGAAATGTGTTTGGTGATTAATATCACCTCTTCTTGAGGAAATGAAGAATAAAAATCGATTGTCATATGCTATAGTGTATCTTTGATCGCAAAATAAGATATTTTAGATTGAGTGATGAATTTCTTATGAACTAGAACTTCCATTTCTACTACTTGTGCCAGCTCTAATCTCATGAAAATGGGAGAAAGCGTTCCTCGAAAACTAAATATATTTATGAGATCGGATGATGCAAATCTATTCCGTCTCCGTAACTACTAATCTTTTAGTTAGACTAGACTGATAAGTTGTCACTAATATTTAAAATAATGTTAATCGGAAAAACGAGATTTAAAATATGAAATTGTCATACCATATTAGTCAGATCTGACCCAACCAACTTTAGCAGCTTTCCTTTAAGATAGACTTGAGCCAAATGATTCGTCCAGCTTCGGAGAAAGAAGTAGGAAAAATGAGGTTGGAGATTAGAATTTCGGAAATTTCCTCATTTGTTTATTAAAAAGAAGACATCTAGTCAAACTGGAAATGAGAATGAATTTCAGTAAAGGTTTGGAATCGCACGGACTAATCACCACGGAGATGAATACAATTCGATAAGTATGACAACAAACGTCTCGAGCACTATATGGAACCGCCATACCCTCACCAACTTCGATTACTAGACTTTATATTAAAAACTCATGTTCAAGGATTAAATAGGTAATGCATTGTTGTTTCCTATCAAAAAGAGAAAAATATTAGGCATATGACTAAAAGTGATCATCTTAAGGGGATTTATTTTATAGATGTATTCTGATTCTCGGTAGTCTCACTAAAACCAAATCGGTAATTCCCATCTTAGGTCTAATTTTGACCTTGAAGTCAATTTATAAGGGTTTTATGTTAAAAATCCATATATATATATATATATATATATATATATGTTTTTAAATCGGTTTACAAAATACCACAGGTTTGTACCACGATGTTTTCGCTAAAACATGCGTAACGCGAACAGGAAAGAAAAAAAGTTCAGTTCGACACGAATTGATTTATGTTTTATTTTATTTGAACGAAAAAAATGGAACTTTTGCTAAAATAGATGCTTATAAGTGCAACGGCTCGGAATCCGAAATTTCCTAACTTTTCACCAAATTCTACTTGACAACTGCATCATCTGTTGTAATGATATTATTCGCTTAAATTTTAAACCATTCTTTACATTATTAAACAGAATCAATGATGGTGTTAATATATTGTGAACATTGTTTGATTCTGATGATGCTGAAATTATCATACATTAATATTGTTCAGCAAATATCTTGAGCCCATTAGCATTTAAAGTTTCTATAATTCCGATAGTAATGGTACTTTAGGTGCTTCACCAAATAGGACTCACTATCCTTCCTAGAAGTAATGATTTTCCTAAAGACTAATAGGTAAAAACTGCCTTTTCCAAGAGAAATGACCAAGAATTAAGACCACATTTACATTGGACAATTAGGAATGAATGAGAGGGTGAAGAAGGAAGAATTAGAAAGAAAAATCTGGAGGAAAAAGGAAGTCGTCAGTACTGAGCAACGAGAACCAGACGAAATGAGGTATGATAAGTCGATTGATTTATTTCGTATTCTTCGTTTATTAACGAGCATCTGACCTCTAGGACAGAGGAATGAGTCAGTAAATGCGCAATACCTGAAGACACCGAACATACTTATGAGTCACAACATCCAGCTACTTTAAATCCTGGAGCATCTCTGATAAGAAGCTTGCATTCCGTTACTGATCTTGATGGATGTGAACAGATGAGTATGGAACAAATGTCCTCTAACTTCGAAGACTAACGCTTTAATCGTCATTTCAACAGTGCGTTATGTATTAAAATACTTACCGTTTTTGAACGATAAATATCCTTTCATTTTTGGATAAGCAATCAGAAAATAAAATAAATTTGCATTGGTTATGAAATATGACTAGAATAGGAAGATGAGGAGCTGTCAAAATTACACTTACCACTGGAAGAGAAAAACAATATGACACTTCTTCATGAATTTGCGTTTAGTGTCCCTATATTCTTTGGGCCTTCCAATTGCATGAAATTTTAATTTCGGCTTTAGTTTAGTTTTGGTGTCACATTGGGGAACATTGCATTGATTTTCCTTTTCATAAGCAGTCAGAATTCATCTGTATTTCCCTTGTCACATTTTTTGAAACAGGTCTAAATTTACAAAAACCGTACATCTCAACTTCCACATATTTAAGGATTGGATGATGGCAGAATTTCCGTCTGCTTAGTTACAAATCTTTTAGCTGAAAAAACTGCGGTTGGCAGCTAAATTCATTTCAATACCGTAGTAGTCGTTTTTTAGAAGCTAGGTTATCAAAATGGTAAAAGCTAATGCAACATAGCATAACAGAGCTCACTATTGTCCGCTCAAGGTGAACTCTTTTAATTTGTCCTTTTATATAGTAAGGTTGAAATTTGATCAGACTAAAATTTTAGTGAACAGGCTGTTTGATCACAGTTTAAAAAATTCAGGGAAAGTTACAATTTATTGGAATATATTACTAACACTCTTATTAGGAAAAATATCCATATTGTACTTGTAACCATGTAAAAACCATGTAAACACAACAGAATAATGGAATAATCCAAATAGGAGTTGAGATGGGATCTGCTTTTAACCAATATAGCTTATATAACTTATGCATATATATACGGGTATAGTTCACCGTATCATGATTTAGTATTCCTAATCCTAATCTTCGGGATTTGGCAAATAGGTTCGTGGGGACAGTTCGCCAGCGCTGTGTTCAGATCTCTATATCCAAATAGTAACATAGCCAAAATTCAAGTTGCATCTGATAAACCAAATGCATGGACCACAAATTGGAATTTTAACCTATCTACAATTATCTTTTTTAAATCATTTACAACACTGGCTTTTGAAGTCCGTTCAGTTTATTCAAAGTCAACTTCACTGAAGTAATTTTAAAAAGTCGGTCTTTTGCTAACCCAGGCACGCTTTCAAAATCAAAGCACACTTTGGTCAACCAACTTTCGTTTGCTTTCTCTAACAGCGTAAAATATGAAGAGTTTTTTTTATCCAACCGTCTCTTTTTATGAATTGAAGTTCAGCGTACTGATCTAAAGAAAAAAAATTAGGCCTCCACCCACCCATATAAGAATCATAAGCACGCAATCTATTCAGTCAACACCGTTCTCGGGTTTTATAACTAGGCAAGGAAACCACTTGGAAAACTTCCCCTACCTGTCCAGTAGCTCTATGCTTGAAGGAATTGGAATGCCTAGTGCATGCCTTTGTGAATTAATTAGATTATAGTTCTCGATCACAATTGTAACATTGGCAGATGACTGGTCGCAGATAGAGGTAGACCAAATGTATGATTTTCAGTCTTAATTAAACAGAAATTGTAAATGGTTGCCAAGACTTTTACAATTCGATATATATTTTGAGGTTATCCCAGCGCTAAATTCATTCAATAACAGTTCATGCAGTTTCCCCCTTTGTATCCAAGGTGCACTTGCGTATCGATTATTGATTTTCGCTCGTATAGCCCCATTATGACTCAGGCCACTTGCCTGGCTTACACTAGTTCTCACATTTTCAGTGTTTGCACTTGCTTTCCCGCTTGTTTCATTATAAAATATTACATCGATGTCAGATCAGTGGAGTGCATAATTTTAGAAAAAGGGAATAATTAGAATTATTTGTAATACATTAATCATCTATTTATTTTTAAAATACCCGGATGCTAAAGATAGAATTTCCAGCGGATATGTGAATTAGAGGATACTGTTCAATGATACATGCTTAAGTTTCACTCCTATTCCCTTTGGTCGAACATTGTAAGCTCCATCCATGTAATAGCATCGCTCTCTACTTCTTAAGACATTTATTTGATCTTGAACTTAATAAATAATAACTTAATAAGACAAAGACTTTTCTGAAATGGAGGGCCAAAATCGTGAGAAGGTGGTTCAAAATTGAACAGGATTAGTACAGACAAGACAGGTATTCTTTTCCAGTGAGGTAAAGTCTGATAATTGTCAAACGATTACCCTAAATTAGAGCCTTCTGGAGGAATTTTTTAAAATAATGCATCCAAGACTAGTCGAGTAAGTACCGATTAGGTATAAATGTGTATGTTTAGGAAATACATGACTTTGACTTGGAATTAAGGATGGGAAAAGTTAAGAACACTATGCATAGCAATAATTTTGCTTAGTTATTTAACTATCAGTGCCAGTATACTGATCAGGATGAAGTTTATTTTCAAGAGCTTGTCAATCTACAGAAACTGACATTTTAAGCTAATTTCCTACAAGCAACAGTTTCAAACCGTTTCGAGCTCAGAGCTGTTAAATGTTGAAGTAATTCAGTTCCATAATTGCTCAACTGCCACGGTTTTATCCTCTTAAATTCCACCAGTTAAACTGCATAGGCCAATGTAATTTTCAAAATCGTCTTTATGGTTAGTCGCGCTTCCCAGTTGAACTCTTTTGTTTATACCTTGGTAAGCCTCCACGATAAACAAGTGCATCCCTCCTTGATGGGTCAAGATCAACATTACTCCTTACCAACTCATACTGTAACACCGAAATTGAGGCACCCTCAGTACAGATCTACTATATAAGACATACATGGGGACCGCCACAATAAATAAGAAAGGATTATGTTCATGATATCGTCAGCGAACAAGGATAGACGTATTATTTAGCCACCCGATCATACTCCATTTTAATGAGTATCTGGCACAGAGCCGACCACAGTCCAAGATTTTCCAGATACCATCGAGGACCCCAAATAATCGGCCAAAGATATACGAACCATGTGAGGCTTCTCCAGCCTGCTAATTACGCTCAGACATCTGTATTTCATGACATTAAGTAACTTTCTCTAGTAAACTCCTATTCTACTTAAGCTGCTTACATTAGTGACAGCAAAGATTCGGGAAGTACAGGTCCTGAATGAAATTCGGGTCCGTGTTGGTATTACACAAACTCATCTCTTATATGGCAGTTCCCGTGTATGTCAATCTTATTACCATCATGGTTTTCGTACCTACTCAAAGTATGTTAGATGTTGCTAGAGTGGTAACTCCAGGCTATATACAACCTAAAAATATTCAATAGGTAGATAAAGCAATTCTACTTATTACCCTACAGAATTTTAGGGTATAAAATAAGCAAGGTTTCATAATTTATTCAGAAAATTTGCCCCTCAATGTGAGCAATATTCATAAAAAGTGCTTAACAAACTAAGTTCGCTGAGATGGCAAACAATTGATCTGCCATGATTCGAATTTATATGAAACAGTCTAAAAATTTCACATTTTTACGGAGGTGCGTATAAAGCGAATGGCGCATCCGATGGAAGACCTGAAAACTCTCGCAAATAGAGAAGGCGTTCACCACGTCGTCTTATCGCATAAGGCAACAATGACGGTGATCGAAGGCTCACACCAACACCACCAGGTGTCCAAGCTCTCAAATTGACACCATAGTCCTCCCCAGCAGGGCACGAGTTTGTTTCCTCCATCTTTTCATACCCCGTCATTGCCTCTCTTACACCAGCAACAGAGACCCAACCTAAGGATAAAAGACAATGCTACTTATTAAGCTTAAGTAGGGATTATATTAAATATTCAGAAAGGTTGGACTTTACCTGCTCCGGAAAGAACAATATCGGCAACTGATGCCTCAAGATCGACAGGTTGAATGGGTTCAATATCAATTGGTTTCATGGATGGAATGGAATGTGAATCTGAGTATGGGGCACCAGGACCGAGAAAAATGGCGTACTCTGACCAATATGATGTCACTTGGTTGGTATCCACTATGTGTACTGGCAAACGGGTATGGGTAGTTAGATAGACCGGACCTTTCGACTGAAACAGATGAGAAATTTTATTAAAATCATTTGGGCTTGATTTTGTAAAATTTTTCAATGAGTTTCTGTTTAGCTCTTTGAGAACATGTCTTGAAAATAAAATATATTTTGAAATAAAATATAAATTTTCTCTCTTACTTTATGTTTTTGAAGTTACATAACACAGTTTTCATTCCACCGACCCAAGTCAAATCTACAAACCATGTTTCGCTTTGGCAGCTCAAGTCTAATTAAAGACTAATCTGAAGTAGATTGCGTCCAGGACATTTTGCGTGAAATTATGGATATATAGAAAAGATCGAATATTGAGTAGCTCTGTGTATCACGTTGAACATTTTCAAACAAAATATTTTTCGATCAAATTAAGAAATTGGAACACATATCTTCATCCAAGATGAATTCATTTTATAAACCTAGGTCCAAATAATCAAAAAATACAGTAGATAACTTGAGAACAACTCATTATGCCTGCAGAAAACTTCACAAAATGTCGGGCCTCGTTCAAAAGATTCGTCTGATTTACGATTTAGCAATCTGACAACTTAAACTCCCAAATTGCAGTGATTAATGTGAATTCAGTTCCTTAAAAAATTGTTCATAAAAATTTGTCCGCTGACTTCAGGATATATGGACTTCAGAGTGGAGACGCTTCTTTAAGCATCTCATGTACATTAACAATGATCTGTCAGTCTATTTATACATGATCATGTCTGTATAAACAAGGTTACAAAAAATATTTAGCAAATACAACATTAACAATCTTAATGCAAATCCATGGAACAAATAGTTTAGTTACTTCATTTGGTAAAGAAATTGTGTGAATAGTTCAAACTGATTAAATGAAAATCTACTCGCAATATTTCCCAAAAAGATAGGTTTTCCAAGAATATACCTGATAGAGAAAGTCACAGTTCTAAATATGACATAGTGGTAATTAAGCTACTAATAACTAGTTGGAATGCGGAAATAATCATCAAGAACATGCCAGATGAAATTTAAATATACATAAGATTCCACAATTATATAAATTAGATGTCAACGTATGCACTGGTGACCTAGCGGTCGACGTGAACGTCAGAGGTTGCCAGTCATATACAGTCACGTAAATGGCCAACCGAAATGGGTAATTCTGATCAAGTAGGGATTTGGATTGCTATTTAGCAATCAGAGAAGCTTTAAGATAATATCCTGACAAAAATGAATGTTTAAAAAACGCTATTTTAACGGATCCGGAACTTATATTAATCTAATGACTGGAAGATCATTCATATAAAATTTCAAAGCTAGGTTCAAAGATGTCCCCTATTTCAAATAAAATAATTTTCAGAGTATATCCAAAAGTGTCACAGTGGTATGACTCGGATACTTTCTGATATAATCAGGAAATAAACTAAAAAAATAAGACGCCAGAATATCAAATTAGGGTTTCAGTAAGGGTCTTAAAGTTTGCATTCACAAGACCCTAATCCTTCACCTTAACAAGTGTGCAAATCGAATAACTGATAAATTAAGATTAAAAACTTCTAATCAGCAAGAGAATCGATTTAAAAGACAATAAAATAAAGTTCAACACTAAAAAACATATCAAGAATTCCATTCAGCAGTCTAATGAGGAAGGCCATAATTTCAACATTTTATGCATAAGAAAATAACCTCGAAGTTGAAACTGTCACGAATCTTATAGCGAAAAACTCCAAAGCATGCTCACCCCAAGGACATCTATCCTGCCCAATCTTCCCAAAAGCATGGATAGGCCTGGCTTAAGGACAAAAGTCCTCGGGAGTATAAATCGTTTTTCTGGCCGATGGAAGTCACGTTTCCGACCATTGATCAGGGCCATGTACTCAGCCAGCTGATCACCATTTAGAAAATTGAGGGTCTGTAAGAGACAAAAATGGCAAGAGTGATAGTTTCGAAAATGGCGCATTTACTACCCTTATTCCAAAGAATATAGTCGGTACCTGTTCAGAACTTTCCAGACCTGGAGTATCATAACACCAGGCCTTTTGATTAAACTGTCTCGGATCAATGGTTCCAGAAACCAGCAAACGATCTCCACTATCTAAACCCGCCTCGACACCAATCTCCTTTCGAATTAGACTCTGTAGACCCATGACTGATTCCTCTATGACCTCACCACCTGAACCATCAGCTCGAAAACGATAAGTGGGTTGAAGAGAGAGGTCCTGAAAGCTATTGCGAACCCGATCTGCTTGATCACTGATGTTGGAGGAGGTCAGAGTAAGACCAGTTTCTTCCTCTAAAGACGGCAAAAAGGAATTTGATCAGAGAAATTATTCTAAAAATATCTAGTTACCGATTAGCAGTCTAGAATTGTGTTACTTAGTTCTTCATTTATCCTCAGTATCACCTAATAGAAGGTATTTTTATAAAGTGCACATTCTGTATTAATGTTCATTTTTACTTTAACGACAATCTATACATAACTATCCAAAACCGGGACTAACAGAGTAGAAATGTCTCATCAAAATAACTCTTGATTTCGGAAACGTAGATGCAAAGGTATGGATAGTTGAAGTAGAAATCTTCAATCCCTAGTCAAAAGAGAAATGATAGTTTGCATGTCCATAGTAAATTCATTTCAGTTACATCTCTTGACTTTCCAACCCCTACATGAGTTCTCATATCTATATAAATATGCACTGATGGGAGTCGGACTTGTCATTAGAAAAGTCTCATGCTCAAATGATGCAATGTTCTAGAACGACCTGTATAAGGAAATTATGAAACTCAATATAACCTTCCTGATAGGCCTTAGAATAAACTCACAAACAAGTAAGATCAAAATAAATGAAAAGATTTACTGACCACTCAGGAAAAGTTTGCCCATAATAATTTCAATCCCACTTCCTGATTTGACTAACCAAACCCCCCGTGTTCTAATAAGATCTCTTTACAGATCTGCATCGATTGGTAGAGTTTGTGTCATTAAACTTGCTTTACTTACACTAATCAGAGCCCCATGCTCAGATGATACATCTTAAAACAATTTAGGTTAAGGATTTAGGAGGCTCAAATGGAGAATTCCAGATACGATTAATTGCATTTAAAATAACTTAGATAAGATCAAGGTAATTAAAAATATTTACCTCCAAGTAGTAAATATCCGTAAAGTTCTTTATGTTGAGCCTTCGCAACCCGTTTAAGACTATGCATCTCGGTATATTTGGCCTGGTCACGAAGAGCCCGTTTGACAAAGTTCATCCGAGATAGTGGAAACTTTAATAGTCCCGCAGTTGTACCTGAAACAAAACAACCAATGTTTCAATTTCATATCAATAAATCAAAATCTTATTAAACTGATAACTTGATGAAATACCTGGCCAATAAGAGACGGTAGCCCGATGAATGGATTCCCTGGCTTCAGATTTGCAGAAATCCGAGAGAAGTAATCGATTGAATAAACTCGATTTGCCAGCATTCGTAGAACCAACAATATAAACAGGATTTTCTAGAAAGTGTTATGGAAAGCAAGAATTAATCACCTACCATAAACGTTAAATCTCTTGGAAAGTAGGAAATCTAATAACTTGTGTATGCCATAACCGGTAAGTGCACTGATCAAGGCGACATGAGAAACACAGCTCTCATCAATTCCTGATGTTTTAACAAATGCTTTTAGAAGAACATCACTCCACCGTGAATGATATTTTGGTCCGTCAATCGGCAGTTGGTCTACCTTATTTCCAATTAGAATAATCTTGTGTGCAGAGGGATTGTCTAGTTTGAGGGAGACAAGGGAATGAGGAAGATTAGTCATATCAGCAACCAGGAGAATGGTTGCATTTTCTTGACTGTTTAATTCAGATATAACCAGTCTCCCGTACTCAGAAGAAGGCAGGGACTGTTTTAATGCAGATTTGTGCTGATTCACCAATTGGCAGTGGACACAAAGAATGGGGAGAGCGTTGGACGGTTTTCGACCACGACGTGAATTCTCATGACTTTTTAGTTTCAGAACTTCTGGTTCTGGAAGGAAACCATGGGTACCAGGTGTTCCGCAATGAATGTGAGCACCACAGCCAGCACAGCATGTATGAAGAATGGTGGCCGAACTTTTATCTGAAAGGTTATAAATGCGATTAAGTGATTCATGATCAATTAATTGCTTTCGTGGGGAAGTTTCTCGTTGCGGCTCGGGAGTTTTGAAATTAGTTGTGGACGGATCGACGGTAATTTGTGAGGAAGCTAATTTTGGAACATTCTGTGAGGATTGGAAAACAATGGGAAGATCATTATGCCGCAGTTCAAGGCGTTTAAGACGTTCTTCCTGCTTCTGAAATGCTTTAATCAACCGCTGTTCACGAGTGTATGGGCGGAGAGAAAAGTATGCTTGGAATTGACATACAGAGGCTGTCCGAAGGGTCAGGATCCCCGATTTGATCATAATGCGTTACTAATAAAGTGAAATATCACGACAAATATACAGAAAAAACATCAAATGATTTTGAGTACTCAAAGTTGAGTGTAAAAAACAACTTAATAATGACAATGAAAATGCAGAAAATGATCCGTAAAATATTTCGTCAAAAGTCTGACTGTGTTTTAAACGCGTATCTTTAAGTAAAATTAGATAAATACCACTCAGATGTTGCCGCATGCACTTGTCATCTAAAGGCCGTTTACAATGACATTGAAGGGATCAATTTCGTGCATTAAATAGCAATAAGTAAAATATCTAAATAATATTACCAAATAAAACGATTTAAGTTAATTTTAATAGTGAAAGACAATACACAAGAATTATAATATATTTTTATTAAAGGGATTTTTATTTATTAAAAACATAAAATGCAAATAACATCTTTAATCCAAGACATATACAATTTTTCATCAGGCTAAATTTTGCAACAAAATGTACCAGTTATTAAATTTTCTAATATTTGCAGATTTGATCTAGTTTACTTCCGATTATGTGGATAACATATTTCTAGCAACAGCGGAAATATCCACCTGTTCGCTATCCGCATTTTTATGTGCACATGGCTTTATATGACCGCAAACGTACATCCTTTTCTTTATTTTAAGTTGATCATATGATGCTTCATCTAAATTGTTGAATCTCGTGACTGTAATTGATTTAAATTTCAAAATACTTCATCGGATAATTTGCATAAAATATTATCCTTGTAAATTCAGGGCTAGCGTATGGCAAAATCCCTAAAGAATTGACTCAAAAAAGCAGAAAAATATATGATTCTACGTAAAAGGAAAATTCTTTTACTCATTTGATTGATATATGATGTCAAAATGTAATACTTCCGCTATATGAATAAGACAAATCACAGCCTATAATTACAATTTTAAACAAATTAGTGTAAATCAGGCCATAAGCACTCTGGTAATATCAAAAATCAATATTTTCGTTTTTGACTTCGTTTCTGTCCTGCATACAAATGGCATTCATTTAATCCTTCCAAGGTGTGAATCATATGATTAGATGAATGATTTTGTGTTTTTGAGGGGTGATTTTGCTATAGGCAGCAGATGTCTATCAACACCTGCTGAATAGATATGGCTGATTGGCGATATGATCCCTATTACAGTGTCCACAGGTGGTCCAGCTGTGTGTTTGTGTGCATGCATGTTTACACATAGATACCTAAGCAGATTTCGATCATCACGCCGAGATACCGACGACAAGACATGACTGACGTCTGACGAAGAAATATTTTGTATATAAACCTAATTTACTTATTAATAAATTGGGGGTGGCTTGTCTGCCACCTCCTAACTGACCTGGCGACATGAGTGACTTGACTTTTTCCAAATATTCGATCGATTGGCCCTAGTAGATCCTAACGTTATAATAGATTTTATTCATCAAATAAACCCTACTTCATTTCCAGATTGACCAGAAAACTTTCTTTTTTATTTCATTGGACATTCACTTATTCATCTTTATGGTTGTTTCTTGTCAGAATACAGCATGGTTTGATTTTAAAGAGAATATTGATTTTATAGCAGTTAGACAGCATTACAATAAACATATAACATTGACTTCCCTTAACCTTAAATTGAATTGGTAAAGTTTTTTTTACTTGCTTTTAACATTAACACATACCAATTAATTACTCTTCAGTTATGAAATGGAGTGGTGTTCACTGGAAATTTTTAAATATTTATGTGTTTGCAGATGTACGCCTCCTTCTACCATTAGAAAAATTAGGATTAAATTTTCCAAAGTAGAGCATTACTGTTATAGCCAGCAGATGTCTGCCAACACCTGGTGATTAGACATGGTTGACCGGCGATAAAATCTTCACTATATTGTTCATAGGCCATAGGCGGTCCCGCTGCATGTTTCTGTGTTTGCACATAGATACCTAAACGGGTGTATGTCATCACGCCGAGACACCGACAACGAGGCATGACTGACGTCCAATGAAGAAGTGTTTTGTATATAAACCTAATTTACTTATTAATAAATCAGAGTCGGCTTGTCTGTCACTTCCGAACTGATCTGACGACATGAGTGACTTGACTTACTCCATCTATTCGATAGATTCTTAACGTTATTACACGGCGATGCATTAGCAGACGAATTCACCGGCGTCATTCACGTGTCGGCTGGAGACATAGACGGCAGCTCATTTTCTCGACACAGCGCAAGAATCCGACCTAATTTCACTTCGTACAGTGGAAATGTGATAGCAGACAGATGATTTCGATGCAGACGTCGGGGTTCTCCGATGATGTGACTCATCGTACAGTGATCACACCACATCGTGCGGTACCATGAGGCCTGGTACTTCTTCACAAAATGGAAATCAAGTAATTAACTACATTTTCTTGACAGACGAAAAGATCAAGTGGCATAATCGAAACTTTGGCTTGAGAATTGAAGTTCTCCGACATTTGTCTAAACGCTCATGGTTCGTTCGTCCAAAGTTTTAGGAGATGTAACTCCGAAAAACAAGAAACTCGATGTCAAGGAGTCTCGTCGTTCAAACTGAGAGAACCCGAGAATAACGATCATCTATCAATCGAAGAGATTCATTCCCCATCCGACGATTATCCGCTGAATATCAGAAGCAGTCACTCCCAAGATGCCGATTTTGTGAAGAATGTCGTTATCATCGAGATTGGCTTATCAAAAACGTCGCTGCCAGAACTGCAACGAAAATGCTCACAAAGAAAGCTTGGATCAAGGTCAATATACCCCCCGTAATATGCATCAAGGTCAATATACCCCCCGTAATATGCATCAAGGTCAATATACCCCCCG